>JACVVK020000154.1:572500-582500 GCA_018292915.2 Batillaria attramentaria
AGCATTGAGTGTCCAACGCTCTACCATTCGGGGGTGGGTGGGGGTTTAACGTCCTTTTCCACCACATAAGGGTGATATCAAAGCCGGGGCAACGATGAAAAGCCAGCACAAATATTTGGCCCCAGCCGGGATACGAACTCACGACCCGAGCATTAGAAGTCCAACGCTCTACCATTCTGCCGACCCGGCTCCCCAGGTAAAGCTCGAAAAAAATGGCGGTAAGTAGTGGGGGAGGGAATGGGTGGGTTGGGAGTTTAACTTCCTTATCCACCAAGTAAGGGTTATTTAAAGACGGGGCAACGAGAAAAAGGCCTGCACGAGTATTTGGCCCAAGCCGGGATTCGAACTCGCGACCCGAGCATTGAGTGTCCAACGCTCTACCATTCGGATATCCCGGCTCCCAGGAAGTAGTAGGTAAAGTGTAGCAGATGCATACAATATGCCACACAAACTCTCTATCTTGACGATTAGTACAGCTCTTAATGCGACACTGCGTTGTTTACACTTTGCACGAGCGGTCAAACATTCAAAGTCCCAGTCTACGACCGTTGTCGCTACTACTTCAGTGTGGTCGCCGCGTCATCCAGTACCGTGACACATCTGCTGGCTCAGTGCCAGCATTACAGACGTTGTCACTGTCCAGGTGTCTAAGTGGTGTGATGTTAGATACCACGGAAACAGCTCAGAACGATCTGTGAGCATAGAAATGGTAGCATTAGCTCCTTTAAAACGCGACTGATGTCTCAACGTAAGCGGGCGCCGAGGGCTGGTTTGCTTCGGCATGAAATCAGCTCATTCCTCGTGTACCACTTAAAGGTCTGCAATCTCAAGAAAAAGCCACAAACTGTGTGGTTTTAAGAGCTATCCGACTGTGCAAAATACACAGTCAACTCTGGCACAGTTACAGAGTTTTCAGCGTCCCTGAAACCCCGACAGAAGCCAAGGGCAGCCTGATTTCACGGCTCAGTTTGCGTTTTGACACTGAGCGTGAAAGATCGTGCAGCACTCAACACCCGCTAGACACTATTGCGACGTGTCTCGCTCACTGATCAAAAGCAAAATGATGTCACAGAAAACTCGCGCTCTGGTTTTTTTTAAGGGTCTCCGAAGCGCTGAAAACTCTGCAACTGTGACAGAGTTGCCTGGATTATGCACAGTCGAAGGAGTCGCAGTAAAAAAACAAAAAAACTGAAAACACAATGTTTGCGGCTTTTTGCTGAGATTGCAGACCTTTAAAACACTAGTTTGTCGAATGCACGCATCTTTACATATACAGACGTCGACCGGTATCATTCTGTCAGGCAGCAGAGGCCTATTGTGCGCGCACACACACACACACACACACACACAGACAGGTCAAGCGTGGTGTCTCCGTGACCAAAGAGCGGTGCGTGGAGATTGTTGCAGGTCAGGTTTCACCGTGACTTGAGGTTTGGCTCCTGCTGCCCGACCACCATATTGTTCCACTCTGATTTACGAGCACAATCGCTGCACAAGCAAAGGGGCGATACCCGGGACATGGGAGACAATTTACGAGATCCTCCGGGCGTCACATTTCTTCCCATTGAGAAGCCGCTGCGCCCGAGAATGCATACGATTTCTTCATATACACACACTGCTGAGATCGCATAGTGGTGGGTGTGGTGTCACGAGACCAAGGGACCTTACTCGCTTTGCTTATTTTCTCGTTTACCTTTTACGATGGCTCACTGGATGCGAACGGATGCGTGTGTATGTAATGTTCCACACGACTGCACTAGTGCATGTACTTTTTGTTCAGGACGGTGATGTGTGCAATGGACTGATGAAAGACACGCCCTGGGTGCAGTAAAGTAATTTTATCGTGTTATACATGGAGAGGTTTCACAATGGGTTGCGCCTCAGTGGTTATTACCTTATTTAGGGGGAGCCTGGATAGCCGAATGGCAGAGCGTTGGACTTTCCGTGCTCGAGGGGTCGTGAGTTCGAATCCCGGCTTGGGCCAAATACTGTAGTGGCTTTTTTCTCGTTGCCCCGTCTTTGCTATCACCCTCACCTGGTGGAAAAAGACGTTGAACTCCCAAACGCCCGCCCACCCACCCACCTTCTTTAGGCTAATCGGCACGACTGTTCTGAATGTTCCGACCAATTATTCTGTGAGTCTTAAAAACCACCCGAGTGTCCAATAAGGAATTTTATCGAGAACACCCTATTGTCAAAACACTATACAACCTATTAGCTAAGAATCAAATCAGTTCTCGTGGCACATTTCGTAGCGCACAAGAGGAATCCCCGTGCTGTTCAAGTTGTTTGTTTTGTGGCTGCTGCGTATAACTGATACTCTAACGCCGCACAAACACTTGTACCCATTAAGCCACAGCCGCAAACTTTACTTTGCCGTTCTGTGTCATGTATGCCCTCCTTTACGACTTCTTGCCGGTACGGGGGAGCCTTGATAGCCGAATGGTAGAGCGTTGGACTTTCAATACTCGGGTCGTGAGTTCGAATCCCGGCTGAGGCCAAATATTTGTGCTGGCTTTTTTCCCGTCGCCCCGTCTTTGATATCAACCTCATAAGGTGGAAAAGGACGTTAAACTCCCAATCACCCACACATCCACCCTCTTCCCGGAACGTATCGAGAGTTTGCAGTGACAAGACAGCACGGAATCGGATGGTCATCTCATCTACAATTACTGATGGAGATTTAAAGAAAGGATGCTCCTTCGTGAACTTTGTCACGACCGTGTGTGCTGCAATGTATAGGTGTAAGAGGTGCGTGCTGTTTCTTTACTCACTCACACGCAGTCGCCCGACAGTAACTGATACCGAGACGTGCGGGGATTCACACCACCACAATATTATTGTCAAGACGAACAGTCATTGCATAACACGTCACAGTACAGCTACAATACCAATGACATCAAGAATAGGCAAAGCAATCAATCAAGGCAATAAATACTATGCCTAAAATACAAATGATATAAATAATTGTATCTAAGAGCGCTCAGAACATTTTAACGTGCACGGGATGGTACCTCCAACGATGGTCAAGCGCGCAGACGTGCAGATGTGCAGTTCACAAGCCGCAGACAACACCACAGGCGGCGGAAAATAGAGCTGGCTCGGCAGCTCTACAATAGCATCACAACCGCTGATGCTCTAGTGGACCAGCACCCACGCTGAATCCCAGATACGGGCAGTCAGGCTCCCTCCCCTTCAGTCGTCGCAGGGCCAAGAAATCCTCCACGGGACAAGGGACTACAGGGCAGCTTCTGGCTCTCGAAAACAGCCATTCTGGCTAGAACCCCTGTGCAACAATACACTATTGTAAGTCCTTGGGCTAAACCAGCACATACTGCCTATCTATGGGATAATATTAACCCATGGCACAAACCAGCGAACGCTCCTATGTTACGAACGCTAAAGGAAACTGCACATACTAAACGCTAAAGGTAGAAGCCTGCAGCTGTCACATCGGACAAGTCAGAATATACAGACAGGTCAGTGTTAAACTCCTGGTAAAACGGCTAATAATCAAACATACTTAGCCGACATAACACTTCGGCCACAATAGTCAAGTTTCATACTAACTTCCTGACCGTTGGTAATATCTACACAAGAGAAAATAGCTGACCTGAAACATAATACGGGAAATAACAGATATGAACCATTTACCTCCATATGCAAGATGCGAGGGGTTACAAACGGTAGACCATGGAAGACAACGGACGAAAATACGTGCCATCTCTGGAACGGCCGTGTCGGTACTACCGGGCCAAATGCGAATAGCAAGTGAATAGCAATGGTTTTTATACTGTTAGGGCGAATAGGGTGAGTATCGCACAGGATACACCTGCATCACGTGTAAAACGGGTTACCTACAGGTCAGCATATTATACACAAATGTCCCGTGTAAAACCTTCACTAAGGGATACATGCGTGGCCCGTGCAGAAAACAAGGCACGTGTGCCACACAGAACATAGTTACGATGCATATGGAAATCATACCAACCCGTCATACGGAAATCTTACCGGCACATGATTTACTTTAAGTCACGCATCCGTGACAAACTTACGTATAATACGTGCCTTGTCCTACTTATTTTCAGCCCTGCAATGATTGGGGGGGGGGGGGGAGTCAACATTTTCCACTGTGTCACTTTCTATCACAAGCACAATGACTGTGCATGACATTTTTTTTTTCATGGAATAACTACAGTTACTGATGGGGATCTACAGAATGGTGCCTGTTTCTACAGTCTTCTGCTCTTGTTTAATACTGCAGTGATTTGAAAAGGATGTCAACCTTTTCCACTATGTTGTCAATTTCTATCACAAGCACAATGAGCATGAAGTCTTTTTCATGTTATAACTACAGTTACTGATGGAGATCTAACGAATGGCAAAGAATGTTGCCAGTTTCTTCAGTCTACTGCTCTTGTTTGCTACTGCGGTGATTTGAAAAGGATGTCAACCTTTTCCACTATCATGTCAATTTCTATCACAAGCACAATAAGCATGAACTTCTTCTCTCTCTCTCTCTCTCTCTCTCTCTCTCTCTCTCTCTCTCTCATTTTCGTGGGATAACTGCAGTTACTGATGGTGTCTATTTCTACAGTCTACTGCTCATGTTCAGAGCTCACGCTCTACTACAGCACTGTCGCCGACCTCATGATGCTCCCAGGCAAGAAACATGGCCAGAACCAGTACCGGGCGCTGAGGGTGAAGCTCTGTGGTAACCTGGAAGACCATTCGTGCGGGCGACTGGCATCTCCATCTAGTGAACGGCGCAGAAGACGATCGCAGTGATTTGAAAAGGATGTCAACCGTTTTTCCACTATGTCAATTTGTATCACAACCGCGCTTGAAACGAGCATGAATTCTTTTTTCTTTTTCTTTTTTCCTGGTAGAAGACCTCTTCACTTTATAAGCGGGAGTTAGATTGGACTGGACTGGATCAGTCACATCTACGTGTGCAACTAAATCACCCCTTCAGTATTACATGGTCTGCTGGAGCCCCCAAATATTTGTTCTGGCTTTTTCATCGTAGTCCCGTCTTTGATATCACACTATGTGGTGGAAAAGGACGTTTTGACCCTGCTGGACCCCCCCCCCCCCCCCTCCGGCCCCTCACAATTTTGGTTTTATTACATTTCGGTCAGTTTTGGTTTGGTTGCGTGTTTTTATTATTGGCAATCAAGCCAATGTAACCGCCGGGATACAAAGGTTTTCCAATATTTAAAGTTGCAAATAGTGTCTGCTCATTGATGTGTTTGTTTCTGTGTGTATCCGTCGGGGCTCTCGGGTATGCACTGATGTGTCTGTGTGTTTGTGTATGTTAAAACAGAAAGTTTTAAATGATGTCATAGTTCACATTTCAGATTGTTTCCTCTACGACAGTCACGGGTGAGAGAGAGAGAGAGAGGACAATGACAATGACAACAATCTTTACTTTCCAACGGTTAAAGTTATACCATAAATACCAAGGGACAGGGAGATAGAGAGAGATAGGGATGTGGAGGGGGAGGTGGGTGGGGAGGAGGGGAAGGGAACGATCAAAAACCGATCTCAGACGCTACCCTCGTCAAACCTCATCAGAAAACGTGGGGGCCATTTGGTGACGGTGTCGTAATCAGAAGGCGGTGTTTTAATCAGCTTTTTGCCGAACGATTACTCTCAATACTGAAACATCGGGTCGTAATGACTGGCTTTGGCCGTAACGTTAATTTCGTTATTTTTCCATTTCATTGGCCCTAGCCTGTTGAAATATCGCGGCCGCACGAGGAGAGGTTGGAAATTGAGTGTGAAAAACGAGTTCCTTTCTGACTCAAAACTGCGCAATAACACTGCAGGGCGGCTTGCAAGTGGCGGTGTGGCGGTGGCTTTGATGTGATGCCGCAGACCTGATCGGGGGTCAGCGAGGCGTGAAGTTAAAGAGGCATTACACCGCGTAGTGACAACAATTGATATTAATGGTTTTCTGCAGCCAGAATTATGGAAAATATCCCTAGAAAATAAAATCTGCCGTGACCGAGAGAAAACGCTTCCGTGAAATGGTCAGCTGGTGCCATGGACGGCGCCGACTGAGAAGCTGAAGGCGTCGCCAGTTCTAAGGAAACAAATTGTATCTTATTTCGGAACAAACTGGAATGTGCTTGTGAGTAAATGCGCCTGTATACGCTCCAAATATTCTAGCCTAATGGTAAGTGGAGCTCGGAATACAATACAACGTGCGTGCGTGCGTGTACGTGCCTCTGACTCTGTGTGTGTGTGTGTGTGTGTGTGTGTGTGTGTGTGTGTGTGTGTGTGTGTGTGTGTGTGTGTGTGTGTGTGTGTGTGTGTGTGTGTGAGAGAGAGAGAGAATGACTGGCCCAGTGCTGTTCTAGTCTGTCGTGTTTCGTGCTGTGCTTTTCGGCTTGCGTTTAAACTTCTGCTTGCTCAGTGCCTGCCTGTGACTGTGCCCATCTGAAGTGGGACGTGTTAAGAGGAGTGGAACACTGAAATTGGATCAGGAAAACTTCAAACGGCTGGTTCGCAGTGTGCCAAGAAGGTGCCGGGAGGTCATTTACCCATTACAACCCTGTTCCAGGTCCGTCGATAACTCTATGCTCCTGCGACGACGGCCAAGTCGGGCTAACCGAGACCGAGCTGAGCTAAGTGATACCTAAGAAGGAAAAAGCAAAAACACTCGGTGACAAGGAAAGCGGACAGTTGTGAACAACTTTGAGTCCCCGTGTTCAGTATTTCACAGTGTGCACAGAAGCGGTGAAAACTGTTGTATTTACCAGCACAGTACATTCTTTCCTCGTCACCGAGTAATTTTGTGTTTTTTTCCTTCTTAGGTATCACTTAGCTAGGCTCGGTTTCGGTTAGCCCGACTTGGCCGTCGTCGCAGGGGCCTAGAGTTATCGACGGACCCGGAACAGGGTTGTACCCATTACTGACAGTAGTAAAGGGCACGGCGGAAGTGGCTGACTGTGTGTGAATGTGAAAGACAAGGATCCGTTTTTCATGATCAGTAAATCCGCAAAACTGGGCAGCAGTTTTTTTTGTTGTTTTGTGTGTGTGTGTGTGTGTGTGTGTGTGTGTGTGTGTGTGTGTGTGTGTGTGTGTGTGTGTGTGTGTGTGTGTGTTGTTGTTGTTGTTGTTGTGTTTTTTGGGTTTTTTGTTTTGTTTGTTGTTGTTTTTTGTTGTTGTTGATGGGTTTTGTTGTTGTTGTTGTTGTTGTTGTTTTTTGTTTTGTTTGTTTGTTTGTTTGTTTTGGTTTTTTGTTTTTCTTTGGAAGGGGGGGGGGGGTGTTTCACATCACTTTCAACTGATTCAAACCTTTTTTTAAAAGAAGTGAAACACTGGAAATCAGTCCCACTTTTATGACCGACATTACTCCTGAACTAACCGAAACGCGCGAAAGGTAGCGAATGTAATAATAATAAAATAAGACGAAATTTCAATAACTAGAAAAAGCGGGTATACCCCTTTGACGCTGTACACTTCGAACACTTGTGAACAGGACAGCAACCTCGCTGCTCATTACACTGACGCGGGCCACACAGGCAGGAATTATCAACCACACCACGTGGTACAGGGATTACCGACTCGCGTGCGCACGCCGACTAACGCCTGACTGCACAACGCATGCTGCCCCATTAGGCAAACCTCGTCGTAGCGGGCAGCACGTGCCGTGAACGGGGCCGGGCGCCCTGCACTTGTTTTGGTGGCGAATCCGGGCGGCCGGCGATTGTGTAATGTGTCATAATTGGGAATGCATCATCGGACTTTTCCACCTAATTGGTAATACGAGTCGAGGGGGGTTAAGTCTAGAATTGTAGAGTGATGGTGGTGGTAGTGGTGTGTGTGTGTGTGTGTGTGGGGGGGGGGGTTAGTGTGTGTGTGTGTGTGTGTGTGAGAGAGAGAGAGAGAGAGAGTGTGTGTGTGTGTGTGTGTGTGTGTGTGTACGGGGAGATGCTTACATAGATAGAGAGAGAGAGGAGGGGGGAGGGAATCAATAGTAACTCTCTCTCTCTTTCTCTCTCTCTCTCTCTATTCAAAGAGATTTTTCTTTCTTTCTTTGTTTACACGAATGGTTTTTTTTTTTTTTTGGGGGGGGGGGGAGGGGGGAGGTAGGTTTATTTCTTTCCCCGTTCATATTTCTGTAGCTTCGCATCGCAAGTTGGAATAATTATGGCCATTGTGCCAATAGCTTTAACGTTGATAAAATAATAAGCTCTCTCTCTCTCTCTCTCTCTCTCTCTCTCTCTCTCTCTCTCTCTCTCTCTCTCTCTCTCTCTCTCTCTTCCGCAACGGCAAGTTCGAACATGGTATTTATGCCGAAACTTTTACCGTTGGAAAACACTCTCTCTCTCTCTCTCTCTCTCTCTCTCTCTCTCTCTCTCTCCTGCTCTATTGATGTTAGTTTTTCAAGTGCCACGGTTCTGACTGGAGACCTAGAGCTATGCATGGATAGAGCTTTTCATGCGGCGGGACAACAACAATGATACATTGCATTGCACATGAATTAAACACAAAGCAAATTAAATGTTGGTGATAAATTATATAAATATACTATATATATAAAGACACTCAAATTAAATCACAGATTCATCCTCACAAGTTAAAGCATTAATAAATTGTTTGTGTGTTTGTGCGTGTCGCACCTTTGCAAACAAAAGCTATACAGCTAGTAAGCTGTACACAGCATTCAAGTTCACCAAAACAAGAAAACACAAGACCGTTTAGAGGCGAACCAGCGGATTCTCTAGCCGACATTGTTTTATCTGTCTTCCTGCCATGATAAATATCGCAAAGACACACCCCCACACACACTCTCTTCCTCACCCCCCCCCCCCCCCGCCCCCTCCCGTTTTGCCTAACTCCTCAGCCCCCCCCCCCACACACACACCACCACCCAGCCCCCCCCCCCCCTCCCCCGTTGCCGCAGCCTCCCTGTGGGCAGTTGGACAGAGCTTTGCGTCGTGGGTCCCGAAAAGTTTGTCAATGTCCTCATTGGGTCCCAAGTGGGCCCAGGCTGCGCTAGCCATAGATTAACTGGGCCCAGGAAACATTTGTCTTCCCGATCGGAGCCCGCGCGGGCCGAGTGACTAGCAAAGGATTCAGGACCACAGCAGCGGGAAGCGTTTTTCATGGTAGTGGTGAAGTTTAGGAGCACCAGTTATCACAAGTTAAGCAGACCATACCAGGCCATCCTGTTCAGACTGAGGACTGAGCACTATAATAATAATTATTATTATTATTTATTTATATAGCGCTGTAATCTACTTATTAGGCAGTTCTAAGCGATAAATGTAAAGGTAAAGGTACAGATAAAAGTCAAGGTTCAGGGCCAGGGCAACTGCATGTATGGTACTTAATATGGAGATGGAGAAAGACGGAGGCAGGTTAGACGAAGCTTTAAGATGAAAACAGGCGGGTTTTTAGATTTGTTTTGAAGGTTTCGAGGGAGGTTGACTGGCGGAGCGAAAGAGGCAGAAAATTCCAGGCTTTTGGACCAGCGTAGGAGAAGGCTCGAGAGCCAACAAAGGAAAGTTTAGTACGTGGGATTCTGAATAGTCAGAGTATCGGATGAAGACCGGAGGGAACGTGACGGAGTGTAGAGTTCCAACAAATCAGACAGGTAGGATGGGGCAGAGTTATGGATGCATTTGTAGCAGAGGGTGCAGCACTACAGACTAAACGCCCATAATTATGTTTTATTAGTTTAGACTGTGATTGTGAAGCGCCTTGAGCTGACCTTGTGGGGATACTGAGCTATATAAGACTGTTATATTCTTCTTCTTCTTCTTCTTATTATTATTATTATTATTATTATGTACAGCAAATTCAGAATTGGCGAGTCTGAATGCACCATGCAATGCAGGCATCATGAATGCTGAACCTCTACTAAAGCACTGCCGTCTCCATGATGCTCCCAGACAAGAAACATGACCAGAACCAGTCGGTACCGCTGAGTGTCAAGCTTTGTTGTAACCTGGAGGATCTTCGGATGACGGCTGCATTCGTGCGA
>JACVVK020000154.1:587500-700000 GCA_018292915.2 Batillaria attramentaria
GTGACTAATTGCTACACGGACTATCAATCAATCCGGTTCATCACCGGACAAAACAGAAGACGTCGATTGGCCACGGTTTCATCTGTCTTGCCGTGCTCTTCTTCAATCCGTTTCAATGGACATTTTCAAATTCGAAAATTCAAGAGGGATAACTGGTACCAGTCCATGTGTTAAGCTATTAATTACCCAGTGACAGTCGAACACAGTGGGGCCATCTGACGGGGCTCTTGTCACTGACGCAGAAGGGGGTATCACCCTGGAATCGGAAAGAGCGAGGTTTAGAGTAGTGTCCCCTTGTCACGGGAGCTAACCGGCGAACAACGGCAGTAATGACTTAACGACAGACCTCTTGACCTGTGAGAGGATAATGAAAGAACATGGCCTACGGTTGAGCTGTTTGATTAGGTTTTTCTTGTAATGGGGTGACCTACCAGAAAAAGCGAATTCCCTCTGGAGAGAGTGGGCGGGCGCTCCGCCTCGTGTGTCCAAAAGTTCAGTCCCTACTCCTTACATCCATCCCCCACCCCTTCCTTAATCCAGCCATTAGTATTGCCCCCCCCCCCACATCACCCTCCCCACGACTCCCCCCCTCCACCCCCACGCCGCCTCAATGCAAAATTTTCCATCCCAAACCGTCGTTCCATCGCCCTTCTCCGGGAAAAGCAACACCTGAACGCCTCAGATAAAACCGTTTTGTTGTTGTTGCTGTTGTTGTTGTTGTTTTACGATATTCGTTTTATTTTGTTTTGTTTTGGTTTTTGGGTTTGTTGATTTGTTTGTCTTTGTTTTGTTTTGGTTTTTTTGTTGTGGTTGTTTTTTTTGTTTTTTTTTCTTCTTTCTTTTTTTTTCTTTCTTTTTTTCTTTTTTTTTTTTTGGGGGGGGGGGGTGTTGTTGTTGTTGCTGTTTGTTTTGCTCTTGAAATTTATTTCAGTTTAACGACAATTTCGAAATGAAGAAGAAACAAAACAACAAATTGTCCCAAATGCCTATAATTCTGGCCACAGCACTTCCACAGGGGTTTATGACTACCACCGACTTCACTGATATAATCTGTGAAAGATTTCAAAATTCTTTTCTCTACCCCGCAGTCACTGGCACGTTCACTGGGCTGTGTTAGTTACAAAACAACCACCAAAACAACACAAAAAAGTGCAGTGTGTGTGGGGGGGAGGGGGTGATGTGGGGTGGGGGGGGGGGGGGGGGGGGGGGTGGGGAGAGTGAGAGAAATACAGGAGTGTGTAGAATGCTACGCAATCAGTTCAACCTAAATTATTTTATGAGCAAAGGTCTGTTGACCGTCGTTGTGGTTACCACTGTCGTCGTCGTGGTTTTTGGGGTGTTTTGGTCGCAGTTGTTATACAGGACATTGTCCCCTTCTCCGAAAATATTACCAGACTCGTTACGGGAAAGAGCTTAATCAACCATTTAGCAGTAAGGCCGATACTGATTCCCAAACCGGACACCAGAACTGAATTTAAAAGGACTCTCTCTCTCTCTCTCTCTCTCTCTCTCTCTCTCTCTCTCTCTCTCTCTCTCTCTCTCTCTCTCTGCAGTGATGAAACCACTCTGTTTATCATCCTATCATTTCCTCCATTCATATGGACACCTCATCCCCCCTCCGCCTCCGCCAACCCCCCTCCGGCCCTCCCCCACCCCTCCCATTCCAAACACCCTTTTTACGCGTCGTATTATGCATTACATTAAGGCGGTTATGTTACGAAGGCCAAAGCCAAGAGCATTTTGATTCCTGAGAAATGTATTTGTGATTGGGTCACTGGCCCGCCATGTAAATCACTGCGAAAGTCGGTGTTTAACAAGCGTTCCCATCAGCCAGTTCGCCCTGCCGGTGTCACGTGCCGCTCACGTGGGCATGCGCGGGTCTCTGGTCCATTCCAAAATGCTCTCCACTGCGCGAGTTCAGTCAGCGTGGAGTAATAAATGTGGACGATAAACCTGCTGTTTAAATAAACTGAAGAATACATGTTTACGTAACTGTTGCAAATCAGAAGAAATGCGGTGCAACCGCGCGATAGCTTCTAGTTTTCAGTTTATTTCAGTCTTGGGCTTTTTTTTTAATATATAGGTTTTAGTTACATGATAATTATGTTCTTAGCACAGTCTAGCGCAGCCCAGCGGAGATCCCACCCCCTCCAACCCCCCTTCCCCGTTGTGAGTACTCTTTCTCTCTCTCTCTCCTGTAGTGTTAATTTTTTGTTCAAATTTTAGGATGAATCTGGTCTGCCATTGCAGTAACGTCACACTGTATTTGCATTACTTATAAGCATTACTATAACCTCTGCTTGTTTGTGCTCATTAATTGTTCTGGTGATAAATCCTTACTGCAATAAACTTGTTTAAACCAACCACGCGATACAGTCAAACCTCTGTAAGCGATGCATCAGAGCCACAACCATATACCTCTGATTGTGGCATTTTGAAAATATGCCCACTTGAAATTTGCTTGCTCACTTGAAATTTGCTTGCTCGACGAAAAAAACAAAACAAAAAAACAAACAACTTTTATTTGAATCCTTCCGATTTTTAAGTACAACACATGAAGACGGACACCCAAGGGACAGGCTCAAACTATCCGCCTTATATACAGGTGTCCGCTTTACCCAGAATGTCAAGGCAGAAAATCATTATGTCTAACTTGTGACCTTTGAAACTGGTATTTTACATTCAATCGGACGTGTCTACCCAGATATGCGTCAGCTGCTGCCGCTCTTAAAGATCCGCCAAAACCCCGTATGTAAAAGGGGCGCGTCTTGAGCATGTTGTGTCGGGATTCTGTTTGGGAAATAAGCTCTCCACATCAAGTTTTCATGAAAAAAGATTTACTCAACTACAAATCACAGATACATCTACAATTTTGTACAGATTTGTCTTTTTTTCTTTCTTTCTTTCTTTTGCGTTTACATCACAACCTGACCGGCGAACGGTGATAAGGGGTGGGAGTGGGTGTTTGGGAGTTTCACGCCCGTTTCCACCAAGCAAGGGTGATATCAAAGACGGGGCAACGAGAAAAAGGCCAGCACAAATATTTGGCCCCAGCCGGGATTCGAACTCACGACCCGAGCATTGAGAGTCCAACGCTCTACCATTCGGCTATCCCAGCTCCGACCGAACGGTGATAAAAAAAAAGGGGGGACATAGTCACAATGAGTTTACAAAGGGATCACTCGAACTCGTCTGGCTGAAAATTAACACAGAGTCAACAAAAAGGAGAAGGTGTTTGGGGTTGTTTTTTTTGTTTTTTGTTTTTTTATCAGTCACATAGTCTGAACACACATCTGCCCTTTTGTTCTCTGTAAGTGCCTGTCGGATTTCGGATATAAATGACAATTGTGTGCTTAAAACCCTTCATAAAGCTCGCCACTTCGACGTAAGTTTGTTTTTGTTCGAAATGAGTTTCAGTCCACGTCATTTTTGGCCCTTGTCAGTGGGGGCGAATTTATCCCGGTATTTTCAGGAAACTTTCGTTCAAGACGATTTTTCAGTTTCACTATTTTGCTGGCAAAACTCATCGTGTCATCCATTAGCTGCACCCGCTGCATCGCCCGATCTGTCGGCAGACGCAGCGGAAACGGTTTTCTGACCTGCGCAGAGGAGTGCGTGCGCGTCTCACGTGCTTTACGAGCGCCCCCTGTCGACGCCCCACACATCCGCGAATGATGTACAAAGACAGGGTTGGCGAACCTCCTTAAATCACGGGCCACGGAGCTTGCGGGCACGTTTCAACTGGGGAAGACGATGCTGGAGAAGGTGGTGGCTTCTGGCGGCGGGGTGGTAGCTTGACCGCTTGGCCAGGTGATGGTCCCGTGACCTCGGTCGGCTAACTGAGTCGGGCTATTACACGGGGGATAAACACGTGACTAGCGCCAGTACTATACTGCCGACAAAACGTTCCCGTTTGAGTTCCGCCAGATACGAGTGAATAGGTGGGTGGGTGGGCGGGCGATTTTAACTTCCATCTTTGCTGAACCAGCGAATGTTCTGGAACAGTTTCGCTCGTGAGTGTGCCTGTATGCTCGAAATACTCTATCTTGATGATTAGTACAGCTCTTAATGCGATACAATGTTGTTTAAACTTTACTCGAGCGGTCCAACATTCCAATTCAACGACTGTTGTTACACCACTGAAGCCGGCGCTCAGTGTTGTCGCCGCGTCATCTGTTGGCTCAGTGCCAGCATTACAGACGTGTCCGTCCAGGCGTCTGAGTGGTACGTGTGATGATAGAAACCACGAAAACAGCTCAGAACGACCTGTGAGCATTAAAAAATGGCAGCATCAGCCCCTTTACGCGTATATGCAAATGTAGGTCGTTTATTAACGTTTATCGCTCTTCCTCTTTTGAATTACTAGTCTCGGACGGGTCTTATCAGTCTCGCGAAAACCAGGCGTCGGGGTCTGTTATCAACGACCTCTCCTCGTGTTGTCCAATGGTAGAGCGCTGGACTCTCAATGCTCGTGGGTTCGAATCCTGGCTTGGGCCAACTATTTGTGCTGGCTTTTTTCTCGTTGCCCCGTCTTTCATATCACCCTTACTTGGTGGAAAAAGGACTTTAAACTCCAAAACACCCCCCCCCCTCCCCCGTACTCTCGTGTTGTCCACTCTTCATCTTGCTGTGTTGGCTACGTGTTAATTTTGTCTTCATGAGACTGATATCTCGATTTGCAGGAGTCGTCAGGTGGTTACACAGTCAGCTGGCTCGAACTGACTGAAGTCAGTCAAAGATTGCAGGTTCCTGTCTAGACAGTAGTAAAATATAGCTCTACATAATATTACATAACATTCTGGTAGAAATGTACCCCTGTCAAGGCGTCAGGATGTTCGTGATAAATCGTCAACCTTGGTTTGAAATTTAAAATCAGTTGCATTAGGAAAGGTCAGAAAGAGAAAATTATTCTGCTGTAGTGCCGTGGGGCCTGTAATACAATTCATGAAGCGGAGAGAGAGAGAGAGAGAGAGAGAGAGAGAGAGAATCAAGAATCAAGAATCAAGAAAACATTATTTTCCAACGGTAGAGGTAGTTAACGTGAAACAGTCAATTTTCATACCTGTCGTTGCTATTTCTAGTAGTATCTATCTAAACAGAAAAATACACACACATATGTAAGAGAGAGAGAGAGGAGAGAGAGAGAGGAGAGAGAGAGAGAGAGAATTTTCCCCTTTATCTTCCCCTCCCTCCCCTCCCCCCCCCCCCCCTTCTAACCACCCTCCCAAGCCACGTACCCCCACACCCTTCTTAACCACCGATTTACAACACGAGACCTTCTAAGACAAAGACCTGAGAAAAATAAATTCGTTTTGCAGTTTCCCCTCTTCAGGCCTTCCCCCCGCCCTTTATAATTTGCTAATCATAGTCTTGCTAGCTGAGACGTGCCGACCCCCAAACGTTGGAGCAGACACAGCATCCGCCCTGACGTTTAAAATGATACACTTTGCTTATTGATTAATGAGGCTCCAATAGAGATGCTAAGCCTTCTTCCCCCCTTCCTCAAACTTTAACATTTGACTGTGCATTTCATTAACCGCGATGTCGGATGACGTCTTTTCCTCTCATTCGTCAAAGTCGGTAACAAATACACCTCCCCGCCCTTCTCCGGTGCCTGAGAGAGAGAGAGAGAGAGAGAGAGAGAGAGAGAGAGAGTCTAAAACTACCAGTTCTCTCGGCGAAGCTTTCTTTGTTGCGGCCATTTATCAATGTGCCTCTCTTTGAACAAAAATACGTGAAGGATTACTTTTTCTTCCTGGAATTGAGATTTTTCATTCCCCCTCTGATGTCGGCGCGTCTCTATTTTCCGTTTGTCTTTTGCTCAAGCCGGATTCGTGTAATTGGGGAGTGTTGGGCGGAGAGGAGAAATCACATCAATTGTAATCACCCTGCTTGTTACGCCAGCCGAGCCGAGTCGAGCTCCAGCCTCGTTCTGAAAGCGAGGCTTGCGATACGAGACGAGACGAGACTTTTTGTTCGTTACGAGGATCGCGGAGAAGTCCCTTTTACTTCGGTACTGTCTCTGAGAAATTTGATCTGACGGATTTTTGTCCTTGATGTCCTCGTAGAATATATGGTACTTGATCTGGAAGAGACTAGTTTAGAAAGCGATGCTGGAGAGACGAGATTTTTTTTCGTTACGAGGATTGCGAGGAAGTACTTGTTACTTTGGTACTGCCTCTGAGAAACCGAGAAATCTAAATCTGATGGATTTTGGTCTTTTAGGTTTTGGCGGAAATTGAGGTTTATTTCTTCAGTCAGTATTTAATCTGGTACGGCTAGTTTGGACAGCGAGGCAGGCGAGACGGGACGAGACTTTTCTTCGCTACGAGTATTGAGTCTTTTATGTACTGTCTCGTGAAAGTGAGAAATCTATCTTACGAATTTTGGTGTTTGAGGTACTCGTAGAAGTTGGTTTACTTTTCCAGTTGGTTGGCTATACTTCATCTGGAAGTGACTAGATTTGAAAGCGAGGCCGACGAGACGAGACGAGACGGGACGAGACGAGACCTTTGTTCGTTACGAGGCCGGATTGCGAGCAAGTCCTTGTTATCCTGATACCGTCTCTGAGAAACCGAGAAATATCACTTAACGGATTTTTGTCTTGGAGGTCCTCGTATAGTAGAGTTTAAAGTTTACTTTTTTCATTTACTATTTAATCTGGAGGGTGAGTGAGTGAGTTTTTAGGGCTTCAAGCCGTGCAATTAATCTGGAGGATTGTGGGAAAGTTCTTATACTGCCTCTGAAACTGAGAAATATTATCTTTTTGATTTCGGGTCTTTGGGGTCCTGGTAGAAGTTAGAGCTTGCTTTTTCAGTTAATACTCGATGACAGCGACTACTCTAATCTTTATCTCTCGGTTTCTTCGTAGAAGCAGAGACACAGAAGACATGTTATGTATGCCTCTGGTTTAACTAGAACTGGTTTTGTCATATATATATATATATAAGCCCTCGTCGTTTGTGCTGGGTCTTAAACCGCAGAATTTGATGCTTACTTTTTCAGCTAGTATTTCATCTTCGTCTTCTTCTTAGTCTTCGGCGATCACTTCTTCAGATGAGGATGTCATTTGTCCCCACGTATACAGCGGTCCTCTGGAGGGCCTTCTGGTCACTACAGCGTTTATCCCTCTTGGGTGTTGGCTCTGGCCATACGGCTTGTCTGGAACCATCCTGCAATCTTGAGCAGTCCTGGAGTAGGTGCTCTGTATTTCAGTTAGAAGCGACTGGTCTAATCTCTATCTAACGGTTTCTTCGCAGAACTATTGTTAGGAGATGATAAGTTCTTGTTCTCGTAAGTCATGGGTCGGAAGCCGTGATTAATCTTGTCTTAGCCGGTGCTGCTTGACTTCTTAGGGCTTTCTACCGGCATTGTGCAGACTCATTTTTATCTGTCAAGGAAGTACTTTCCCTCGTCTCTTGATACACTTACCCTTTTCCGTGTGTAGGCGCGATCAAGTTTCCACCTTTCTCGTGTCTTAGTTTTGTCTTTGGGAGTCAGGGACAGAAAACATTCATAATCCGCTAAAGTTAATGATCGGGTTTGAGACTTCCTTGGGCACCGTTCTACATCAGTGATAAAATCTGATTTCGTCACTGTCGTACTTTTTGGGGGACAATGTGCTTCGTGTTATGCAGTAATTTGGCTCTTCTTCTTCTACTACTACTACTACCCTCGTTAGTGTAGTGGGGGCGGCCGGTGGTCTAGTGGTTAAGACTTAGTCACCAGTGCGAGAGGTCAGGTTCGAGCCCCACTCGTATGTGGCACCGTTCATTCGGGCCGACCGTCGGGTACTCCGGCTTCCTCCCCCTCTGCTTTGGAAATGTTCAGCCGACAATTTTTTTTTTTTTTTTTAATGCAAATCTTCTTCTTCTTCCTTGTTCGCCTCTCGTTAGATGAGCAGCCCGGTGTCCTCGATGAAGGCTTGCCGTCCGTCGCAGTTCCTCCAGTGTGCCGTATAGCGTGGTTTCCACTACTGTCTTCTTCTTCTTTCCTTGTTCGCCTCTCGTTAGATGAGCAGCCCGGTGTCCGTCGCGGCTCCTCCAGTGTGCCGTATAGCGTGGTTTCCACTGCTGTCGGTGTTGGCCAGTGCTTCCTCCTGGATGCTACATGCGTCGTACAATCTTGATGCAAGTCTACAATTCCGAAACTTAAATTGCTGAGTTGGCCCTCCACACCAGGTGATTGTAATTTGTTCATGTCCAGTGTGTGAGAGAATGCGTGTGATTTACGTGAGCGTGCGTGATGGCGGGTTTAGCTCGCGGTGCTTTGAGCCAGATATTTGGGATAAAGCGCCTATATTAATGCGATTATTATTATTATTATTACTACTACTATTAATACTACTACCACTACCACTACCACTACTACTACTACTACTACTGCTACTGCTACTACAGTCAGTCTGCAGTCAATCTTGACAAAACTTGATACAGAAAAGTTACACAGCGAATTGAACCGAGTGGACTGGACAAGTATTGTTTCGTTAGAACCTCTAGACGCTGCTGCCGAGGCATTCAGTAATCAGCTAGTGTCAATCACCAAACGCTGTGTACCTACCAAAACTGTGACTATAAACGATTATGATAAACCGTGGATGACAGACACAATAAAGAGGCTTATTAAGAAGAAAAACCGAGTCCACAGACAGGCTGTTAGGCTACAATCGGCCTGGTCGTGGGCGTTATTTAGAAAAACCCGTAATGAACTAACTCAAGCCATTCGACATAGGAGAATAGAATACAACAAGGAATTAGATCTCCGTGTATCTTCTTCAAATAATTTTGGCTCTAAAGATTGGTGGAAATTAGTTAAAGTATTCATGTCCAGTAAAGGTCTACCGAGGGATGAAATTCCGCCAATAGAAGACAACGGTATAATTTACTATTCTCATGTTGAGAAGGCGTCAGTATTTAATAATTTCTTTGTTAGCCAGGCTCGGGTGGAAGGCCAAGACGACGACGTACCTACCTTAGTTGAATCTGTGAATTCTGCAGACAATATGATTGTGACTATTGACATGGTTAAAGGTATTCTTAAAGGTCTTGATCTGAAAAAAGCTGTGGGTCCCGATTTAGTCCATAATAAAATATTATCTCTTTCAGCTGACGTTCTCTCAGACTCACTTGTAATTCTGTTTAACCGTTCGTTGACTGAGGGTATTTTTCCTAATATATGGAAACAAGCTAATGTCACTCCAATCTTTAAGAAAGGAGAGAAAGAAAGATGCACTAATTATCGTCCAGTATCCTTACTCAGTTGTGTGGGGAAGGTAATGGAAAAATGCGTCCAAAAACATGTGTATGAATATTTGTCGACTAATAAGCTTCTCAGCACCTCTCAGTCTGGTTTCATTCCCGGTGATTGTACGGTTTATCAGCTGCTCACTATTTATGACGATTTCTGTCGGTCTCTTGATAACCAAGCAACAACGCAGGCGATTTTCTTTGACGTATCCAAAGCTTTCGATAAAGTTTGGCATAAAGGGCTCCTTAGTAAACTTTCTGCTATTGGCATAAGAGGAAATCTTTTAACTTGGTTTGAAAGTTATCTTTCTGGTCGTACACAAGCTGTCACAATCAAAGGTAGTAAATCTGATTACCTCCCCATTCACGCTGGAGTTCCTCAAGGATCTGTTCTAGGTCCCCTGCTTTTTTTAATTTATATTAACGATATTGCCCACGACATAGAGTCAACCATTAAACTTTTTGCGGACGACACCAGTATGTACTTGCGCTTTCAAAATACAATCCGGAGAACTGAAATTTTAAATTCTGACCTAGACAAGATTAGTCTATGGGCAACCAGATGGAAAGTGACTTTTAACCCCCAAAAAACTGAGCTTATGACCATTTCTAACAAGAGAGACCCATCTACATTACCACTTGTTTTCGGTAATACAGTCTTACTTGACAAGAACTCCCACAAACATTTAGGTGTAATCATTCAGAAGAATTGTAAATGGGATGAGCATATACAGTCAATCATTTCCAAATGTCGAGTCTTAGTATCCTGTCTACGTTCTTTCAAGCACCGTCTGAGCAGGAAATCTCTCGAGGTAATGTACAAGTCTTTTATTATGCCGCATTTTGACTTCTCAGACGTTGTTTGGGATAACTGTCCGGCTCATTTGGCTGAAGATTTAGAAAATTTGCACCTTGAGGCTTTGAGAACCATTATAGGAACTGTTCGAGGTACAAGCCATAGTAAATTATACACCGAATCAGGTTTTACATCACTTTCAGAAAGACGTTACAGACACAAATTAATCTTGTACTTTAAAATTGTTAATGGGAATGCTCCTTCTTATCTTTGTCAACGTCTGCCCCCTCTGGTGTCATCAGTGAACCCCTACCATGTACGTAATCCTCTAGAAAGACAGATGCCTCGTTGTCGCACTGAGTTATATAAATCTTCATTTTTCCCTTCAACAACTGCCGCATGGAATGAGTTGCCGGATCACGTTAAGTTTTCAGATTCACTCAGTTCCTTCAAACGTTTTTTATCTAGTGCAGATCCCGCAGTACCTTTCTATTATTATTTAGGTGAAAGATTAGTCCAGAGCATTCATTGTAAATTGAGGCTTGAGATGAGTGATCTTAATGACCATCTCTTTAAGAGACATCTATCTGAAGACCGCTCATGTGCTTGCGGCTACGTTGTTGAAGATCCCGCCCACTTTCTTATGGATTGTCCTCTCTTTAATAATGCACGTACGCAAACAATATCAACCCTTCCATATAACTACAACATCGACACCCTCTTGAGAGGGAATCTCTGTCTTCCTTTGAATGACAATATAAACATTTTTAAAACTGTACAGCACTTTATAGAAGTATCAGGTCGCTTTGACACCTAAATTCCAATTTCCAGTACCAGTCGCCGGCCCGCTGCCGCCGTCGCAGACGCAATCCCACCGCATTTTTCTTTGTACTGTATCTATTGGTCATTCTTTCTATCCTCTCTCTTCTCTATCTCTTACAGATCTGTCTTATAATACTCCGCCGCAAATGTTTCTTTGTACTTATGAGCACATTCATAAGTTTTTAACTTGTTGTGCTCGGTATTGTCGAAACTGATTGTGTGAGTGAATTTTCTGTCCAAAATGAATAAAAACTGTTTAAATCAATCTTGACAAAACATAAATAAAAGTGTGACAGGGGATTTGGTCTAGTGGTTAAGGAATCCGACTTCAGATCCTGCGCCGCCCGGTTCGATTCCCTGGGTGGATTTTTTCTTTTCCAAATCGAGTCAGACTTGTTTACGGTGGCTGTCCCGCCCTCGTGTACACGCGCACGCACAAAATTAATATCAAGTGCGCACGCTAAAAATCCCACGTCCATCTTTCGAAGAAGAGTAGGCTGTGGCCGGTGGCGTGGAAAACAGAAATACTGTCGCACGCACCAGAGTGAATAGCAGGGTGAAGGTACATGTACATAAAGTAACGCTTAATGACAGCAGGCTTTCACTGCTTCGTTCTCTAGCTCTGCGGCGCCATGAGCATTTCAGAAGAGATGCACATGTGCGCCGGGGAGAAGTCTACCACACCACACCACACCATACCATACCAAAGAAAAAGTGCCATTGTTACCTTGTGGTCGGTGGTAACGCACCTGAGTCACATTGTCCCCCAAGCTACTAACGACAGCGACAATTAAGTTCAACCATAATAAACCGCTATACTACGGGGAAGCAAAAACCACATCCAACACTGACTGAAGAGGTGCGCGACATCCGGGATTAGAATATCGGCAGATGTTTGAATCAAACAAGAGGGGAATGGTACCACCAATGGGGCTGCTAATCCCGCTTTCAGACCCTCCCTTCCAATTATCTGATACCGACTGAGAAACTTGATAAAGTACCCTGTTACTACTGCCAGTTTCACGTGTGAGTCAAACGGTCCTGTTCGTAATTACGGGTTGCGACAGTTGTTGCGAAAAGGCAAGTGTTTTGAAACGAGTGGGGAGGGGCCCGGGTAGAATGCTGGTGGCTGAGGAGGCGAGCTCCAAATGTGGCCTGCGCCTGGGAAGGTCGATGGTGAGGATAAGTGCAGAAGCAGGATTTGCAGGAATGAAGGCGTTGGCGTCAGGACAAAAGATTGTATTTGTCCTGTCGACGTATCTCATAACACTGGAATGAGGACTTCTCTTCGTGTCGTGTATCCCCCCCCCCCTCTCTCTCTCTCTCTCTCTCACACACACACACACACACACACACACACACACACACACACACACACACACGCGCGCGCGCGCGCGCGCTGACAGACACACTGTTCGAACATGGGCGTTGAAGGGGAAAGATCTGAGCTTGTAAGAGAACGAGATCCTATTGTACAGATCGCATCACACAAAGAAAGGAGACAATTGTGATAAATATGAGGAGGCAAACCTAATCAGAGGGGGGGGGGAGGGGTGATGCTGTTCAGACCTTTACAAGTTTTAACGGGAGGGAAAATATTGAAGGAGATCAGTTAAAGCGATAGCACAGAGGGGGCGCCTGGGGGGGGGGGGGGGGGGATGAAGAGGCAAGAAACAATGTAAGGGAAAGAACTGCGTATAGCGTGTGGCAGATTTCAATGCTTTGTGTCCGGTAAGCTCCCTTGAAACGGGTTTGTCCTCTCTCTCTCTCTCTCTCTCTCTCTCTCTCTCTCTCTCTCTCTCTCTCTCTCTCTCTCTCTCTCTCTCTGTTTTTTTTAGTGGCTTTGTGGTTTTAGTTACATCCACAACGGCTCTGAAAAGCTCGATGACGTCTATGGCGGAGATTCACAGTCCCCGATGGCGGTTACCAGTGAAAACGTTCACTGCTTTTGGAGGGCGAAAGTCAGTATAGCCCCGGCGGCTGGATATTACAGGCATGATAATCTGCGATAATTATGTTTACTTGGGATTAAGCACCACATCATACCTTTGTTCTACCTTCTGTATTCTGTGGGGGCAGATACATGATCTTTCATATGTAGTTATATAGAACTGCACAGACAAGATATATTAGTATTTGGTGAGGAAAGCGGGGGGGAGTGGTCGGCAGGCGGCAGGCGGACTTCGATACGCTCTACCACCGACGACTGACGGACAAAACTTCGACAATACTGACTGATGACACTCACCCCTTGAGGCCTGAGTTTGACGACCGACGCATCGACAGAAGTGGTAGGTGGAGACTGCCTGCCGCACGCACAGAAAGATACAAGCGGTCATTCCTCCCGCGGGCCATCACCACAGCAAATGTTTTTTACAAGAGGGCACAACCTAACGAAAGTGATACTTTTTAGAGTTTTTCGGTTATTAATCCATTTTGTATTTACGTGTTTGTATACATTTAAGTTTTTATGTTTAGGGAGTGCGTGAATGTGTGTGTGTGCATCAGAGTGAGTGGGTGTTTGTGGGAACGTGATAATTTTTTTTTAAATTAAAGGAGGTGGAGCAGGCATTGTAATTTCCTTTTTATGGGATTGAATAAAATATCTTATGTCTTATGTCTTATCTTATGTCTTATTTTTACTAAATAAATACATTACATAACTCCCGACGGATGATTAGTTGAGTGCTTAGTGCGAAAGAATGGGGGAGCCGGGGTGGCCGAATGGTAGAGCGTTGGACTTCTAATGCTCGGGTCGTGAGTTCGTATCCCGGCTGGGGCCAAATATTTGTGCTGGCTTTTTCATCGTTGCCCCGTCTTTGATATCACCCTATGTGGTGGAAAAGGACGTTAAAACCCCCAAGCCCCCACCCACCCAACCCGCGAAACAATGTAGTTTACAATTTGCATGTGAAGTCGAACATTCAAATTCAATCAGTGTGACTGTTGTCACATTGCACAACTCTCTCTGCCACCGGCCAAGTGTGTTAGCCCCGTCAGTGAGTACGCTTCATTGGCTCAGTGAGTGCATTTCTTGATGCTGTCCTCTGTGTGTGTGTGTGTGTGTGTGTGTGTGTGACTCGGAGAGAGAGAGAGAGAGACAGAGACAGAGAGACGCAGATACTGGCACTGAGTCGCCGCATTGCCTTAAAAATTACACATTTTCTTTTGTGGCATTCCCCGGCCTGTAAACCTGTACTGATTGTGTTTTGTACTGGCTACAGCCCTGACTGTGTGCTAAAAGCAGACGACAGTTTTCGTCTAAGTCTTCTGTGATATACGTCAAGTTAGAGACATGTACTGGTACACACTGTCTGGGGGACAGTGCGTGACTCCCGTGCAAAACTCAGGGCGCCGGGGACTGACGTCACAGTACCAGGACACATCAAAACCAGAAAGGGGTGTATTTCTCAGCTACTGACATTGTTATTTTCGTGCAATTACACCTATCATCCTGACTAGTCAAAACGCAGTGAAACTCTGCCACGGTTTAATTACCTGGATCAATACCTCTTTCTCTCATTTTGACTGTTCTTTGCTGCTGATTCAGTTTCATAAGTTTCCGTTGAACAACCCTCCCACCCCTGTGCTTAGTTTTGGAGCGGTCCCTAAAGCGCAGTAAAATACTGACGTTGAGAGTGAACTCTTTGAGATGGAGACTTTTGGCGGGGTAGGTTGTGGCTCTGCAGTGAGCCGATTTGGTTTTAAAAATTTTAATGCCACCTAATTAAATTAGGTCAAATTGGGATTAATGGACCGGTGCATGATGTTGCCTAGTTGTATCGGGTATCTGTTTAGTAGTTCCGATGATTAGGTACGAATATTTTGATCTCGAAATAACCAGCTTACCGCTGGGCCATGTCACTGAGTCTAGCCTCCATTGCCGGTCAGCCGAGTGGCAAGACGTGACTGGGAGGGGAATCATGGCGACGTTTACACACGCACACACACACACACACACACACACTCTCTCTCTCTCTCTCTCTCTCACTCACACACACACACACACACACACACACACACACATGATCTTCGCTTTAGGGTTGGACATTGGATTAGATTATCATCAAGTTGTGGTTAGTAGGCCTGTAGGGAACCATATGATGACTGATGCAGACTCTGCATTAACTAACACGTTTTGATGAGTTGAACGGCACTTTAGCTGCACAAAAAAAGTTCAACTCCTCCCTCATCATTGGGGAGCCAGGGTAGCCGAAGTGGTCCAGTGTTGGACTTTCAACACTCGGTGTGTGAGTTCGAATCACGGCTGGCTTTTTCCTTATTGCCCCGTCCTTGATATCACCTGTATATGGTGGAAAAAGGACATTAATTAAACTCCCATCCAACCAGCGGTAGCCTCATGTGCATTACACCAAATCAGTGGTCCGCATGATGCTTAATATTCATCACCCCAGCCAGAGGCGACAGCTTATAGCTGACATACATTTTGTCTCTTACCTTCATGACGTTGGCTCTGAGGATGATATATCTGTACATTTGCACTTGTCTTAATGGTACTGTGCATGTTGTTCGCTTGTAAGCAGCGCTCATCGCTCTATGGAAAAGGTGATTAATTGTGCACCGCCTTGGTAAGTAAATGCCGTACCGTACCGTACCGTACCGTGCCAGAAATCATCAGGAATGAGAGGTCATTAAACTGTCGTTCAATTTGAGCAAGTTAGTACATGTAGTCTTCAACCATTAACAAGTGAGGGAATGGAGTATGGTCACTAGATCTTTATTTCTAATGAAATGAAACCGTCAATGAGACTTGGAAAAGAATCTTGAAAAGAGTCTTGTTAGAAACGCACGAGCATCAAAGTGGCACTATGCTATGTTAGCAATGTGTTTCTCTGATGGTGTTCACATAGCGAGATGGAGATCAAGCGGATGCGTTTTTTTGTTTCAGACACAGGTGGAGCAGTGCTGGTCAAGATGTATTCATACATGTATCATGTTCTTACACACCAAGTTTGTTTTGTTTTGTTGCAGGGTGAAACTTTGCAGTCTGTTAGGGACCGCCCGGCACGAGCAATCTGAGGACGTGGCCCTCGAGTGTCCGCTATTAGGAGCGCTCTTCTTATGCCGGTAGTACCATGACTAACGCCTTGTCATGGGGCCTCTGCGCCTTGGCACTTACGGGGGGGAGACTTTGTAGCGCCACCCAAAGTCCGTTCTCTTTCGGGCTGTAGGTGAATCCCCCGTTAGGGTCTCCATTCTCCACTTCCTGCGCGTAATCTAAACACATTTTTGGAATGGTAGTGAGATACACAAACTGATCAGTTATCACATTAAATGTCTGTCAAGTATGCCAGTAACAGCATATGTGTCTTTTGGGATATGCTGTTTCTCTCATGCTGCATTACTGCATGGCAAAATTGTAGGCTAAAACTCTTCAGGCTGGTAGGGACTAGCTTAAAACTAGCAGGCGTTGTAAGAGAAAGCGCCCAGGTGGCCATCAACCTCATGCTGGTGTGCATGGGACAGACTGTGCTGTGCCTTGTTTTTGGCTTTAGTTCAGGCATTTATGTAAAATTGGTAATCTGCTTTATGTATTCTTGTTACATTTTACTAGGAAATGTAACATAGGTACATAAACAGTTTTGTTAAAGTTTAAATTGAGGTTGGAGTGGCTTTGGGACAGCCACAGTTTTGGTCCTGTTTCATGGCATGTATTTGGCTTGTAAACGGTCTGTCGGGTTGGATGTGTCACCTGCTTCATGTTGTGAATTAGGTTGTCCCCCCTAAACTTAAGTGCATGGCATGTTCTCTGGGCGACATCAGTGCACATTGTTCCATGATTAGCTGGGAAATGTGTTGCACAAATAGCAGCATACTTGGCGGAAAGTCCACAAGGTTAGGTAGGGTACAGCAAGAAAGAAGATGGACCTCCGGAGGCCCCTGCCAAGCCCAGTCTAGGATGCAGCTGTGGATGGCAAGTGTTTGTTCCCTTGGGAAATAATGAAAACTGTTGTTTGATTTCAAAATTCATGGTTGTGTTCCAAGCTCTGCTTACATCTTACTGCTTCAGTGGTTTCTTCAGGACGTGGGAGTGCAGCCTGGGCGACCGCTGGACTTGGGGAAGGACTGGGATGGATGAAGAGCACAAGAATGCAGAGAGTAGAGGAGACATCTGAGGGGTGAGTGTGTTACTTTGATTTGCTTTCCTCCTAACACAGTGTTTGTCACAATCGTCTCATTGACCAGAAAGTTCTGACACTCCTGTTTTGTTGTTTTATATGTGTGGTGGCAAGAATTTGTATTTTAAGAAAAAAATAACTGTTCATATGAACACATTGGTTTCAGTGTACTTAACATGAAGATAGTTTGTGCTAGGTACTCTCAATTTCTTTCTAGTAAGATAGCAGCGGTGAATGTGTCATTTAAAGGTATATTGAGAAATGCCAAAAGCTGTTTTACATATTGAAATTTTACACCTGTGTTCTCAGTTCTGACTGTGTCTCGCTTCTTTCTTCTGTAGGACGTGGGACTGCAGCCTGGGCGACCGCTGGACTGAGGGTTAGACCGCAGGATGGGTGGACAACACGAGACTGAAGAGAGGCGACCTCTGAGGGGTGGGTGTGAGTTCCTTTTCTGTTCAGAGAATGGAAATTTGAATTTTTTTTCCCGCCTTCTATTCTTCACAAAACTTTCAAGGGAGGGAGGTGCTGTACTGTGACTGTTTTAAGATCCACAACAGTTTGGTCAATGAGAAAATGCTGAAAGCTGTGGTAAAATTTCGTGCTCTGTGTTTTAAGTTCTGACTGCACTGCTGTTTTGTTTCTGTAGGTTGATGGACTGCAGCCTGGGCGACCACTGGACTGAGGGTTGGATCGCTGGATGGATGGACAACACGAGAATGAAGAGAGGCAACCTCTGAGGGGTTAGTTTATGACTGTGATTTCTATTCATCCCCACACAATTCGTGTTTCTGATAATGAAACTTTTCTCATTGACCCAACTGTTGTAACACTCTCCATGCTTGTTTTGCACTTACATTATAAACAAGCGACCTGTTTTCGCACGATTTCAGGGTAGTTTGACTGCATGTCCAAATGAAAGTGCTGGGCACTCCAGCTTTTGTTGATTAGTAGCCTTGGCTGTTTAGGTCCCTGGTAATCGGTGATGCTTGTTGCAAAATCTGAATGTTTACTCTTCTATTTTAATTTCTGAATGCACCTTATTGCTTAATTGGTGTCTGTAGGACGTTGGACTGGACCACCGTCAGACTGAGGGACGGACCGCTGGAGGGATGGGGGCCACAAAAATGAAAAGAGGAGACCTCTTAGGGGTGAGTGTAAGTCCCTTTTCTTTTCAGATGATGGAAATTAGATTGTTCCCATTCTATACAATAGAATGAGTGTTTGTCATTAGCTTTCACGTAAGAATATACTGTGACTGTTTTAAGGTCCATGGAAGACACTGAAAAAAATCTGCGGTGAAATTCGTGTTCATGCTTGTTTTAAGTTCTGACTGCACTTGCTGTTTTGTCTCTGTAGGACGTGGGACTGCAGCCTGGGTGACCACTGGACTGAGGGTTGGACCGCAGGATAGATGGACAACACGAAAATGAAGAGAGACGACCTGTGAGGGGTGAGTGTCTTACCTTGATATTTGCCTGTTTGGTGCTTGGCAAAACATTCACTTCTGGTGAGGTGTATACATATGTGTATACATATATACATATGTACAAAGTACATGTTTTTTTTCTTTTCTTTTGTTTAATAGCATTTATGTTTATCTTTCTCGTTTTCTACTGTTTCAGACCTGATGGAGGACAGCACGTGGCTGCTGGAGGACGACCTGAGGGATCAGCCGGACGGACGACTTCATCTACAGGACCGGCAAGCAGGGCCGGACAGGACATGGGTTACATTAGTGTAGTTATAGTTAATAGTGTAGACAGTAGTCGTAGTTATATGGGGCCGGCCTCGTTAGGTAGGTAGGATTAGGTTATAATGTATTTGTTTGATCGTCACTGAAGTTGTGTGATTGATTCCAGCAGACCATGGACCAGAGGGATCCCAGAGGTGAACCTTGCCACAGGACAACGCCTGGAAGGACCACACCGCCGGACAACACCAGGAGATGGGGGACAGCACTGGATAACATCGGACAAGATTGGCCATGCAGATCTATGGACATCACCCGGTAAGCCAAAGTGCACACGAATAGTTTTCATAATAATTCGTCCCCACCCCAACCCCCATCTCGACCCCCTATCCCAAGGCATTTCTACAAGAAGCTAGCTAGTGAGCCAAAGTGTTTATTTCTTGAACTTCTGATTTCTGATTCAGGATTCCGACAGGCCATGCAGCTGATTCCTTACTTGTAAGCTGGTGATTTATCTGAGTTAAACCTGTGCCCTAAAATCAAATGTGCTAAAACACCACACCCCCAATCCAGCCCCCCCCCCCCCCCCCCCCCCCTGGGCAGTTGTAAGTAAGCCAAAGTTTCTTTCTGATCCAGGACTCAAGAGATTGGCCAGGCCACACCACTGGAGTACCCCTGGACATTGGCCACATTGCTGGAGTACTGCGGACATCAGCTGTGCCACTGGAGAAGCCTGGACATTGGCCACATTGCTGGAGTACTGCGGACATCAGCTGTGCCGCTGGAGAAGCCTGGACATTGGCCACGCCGCTGGATTACAGCTGGTGCTGCTGCCGGACTGGGTGAGTTTGATATTTGACATCACTGTATCTTGCACACTTTGTCAAATTTGTTCTGTGCTATTTTACGTCAGCCTAAGATGTATTGCCCTAGGTTAAATGCTGCACTTTGTGGTATTTGCACATGATATAGAAATTGTGATGTATGGATATTGCGTTCCAGATAAGTACATCTGCCCTGTTCTGTTTGATGTACTACAGATCAATCACCGGATGGCAGCGACCCGTCCCACCCATCCACCTCCCATCCCAATCTCCTACCCCTCCCAGTCCCAGTCCCACCCCAATCCCTACCTCCCACCCCAATCCCTACCTTCCCACCCCACCATCTCTTTCCTCCTCTATTCTATTGCATGGTAGTTCTTTCACCATTGTAGTTGTTACCATTTCCCCTTCCCCTCCCCAGTAGGGCTCCTGATGTCATGTCTCACATGGGATCAGTGGGCAGTGCAGCACCAATATGTCAGTGTTGTGGAAATTACATAAATATTTCTGTTTTGTAAGGACAGTTTTTCATTCTCAAAACATAACAGAAATTGTGTATCGGTCTTTCGGAAAGCAAAATTCTCTTGCATATGTTATTTTTCGGTTTTCTTGCAACAGCTTTTGGCTTTTTTAAAGGGCTTTTTCCTCATCATTTTTGTGTGTTATGTTTTCAAATTTGCATATAGGCCATTTACATATTTGGCGGTTAGGCAAAAACTGTTTTGTGCTGTAATAGCCTTTTACTGTTCTTTGGTGCTGCACTCATCTGTTGTGAAGGAAAATTCAGTATTTTTTAAACCTGAAAGTTAAAGAAAAAATTACTCCAATAACCCAGAAAATGTAAGACCTAAGTACTCACCAAATTGGTAGTGCTTAGACCCTTTACCAAATCAGGATAAGTAGAAAGATTCCTGGTTGTATTTTCATTCCCTTCAGTTTGTAATTTCATCTCTTTGGCTTTCCTACAAAAGTTTATAAGTTCATTGAAAATATCTGAGGAATAGTACAAATAAGCCAGTCCATTCCTTTTAGTCTCTGATGGTGGTGGTGGCGGTGGTGCATGTTTCACATTGTTATGTCAAAAGAATGCATACAGATTAGGATGGGTGTAAAGTTTCAAATTTATGAAGTTCAGTCCGATTTTTTTTTTTTTTAATTTTTTTTTTTGGGGGGAGGGGGTGGGGGGGGGGGTGTCCTCATTCAGCAGTCCACCTGTTTCCGAAACAATGGTCACATTATCAGAGGATGGGGGTGGGTGTTCGGGGGTTTAAATGTCTTCCAAAAACCATGATTGTTGGTATAAAGTCTATATAAAGGGCTATAATCATGTCATTTCTTCATTTATTCTTCCCCTGAACATAGCCTTTTTATTTATGCCCAATGGACTGGCTTATTTGTTTGCAGAATTTTCCTTCACAGCAGATGTGTAAGCAATGTTTCAGTGGTGTGCACAGTTTATTCTGACTTTTAAAAGCTTGCCTGCTTTGGAAATTCAAGCGGCTCCCAAGATTCTGTCTCTGACTTTGTCTCTTTTTTAACTTTTTTAAAAAGATGAATTTCTCTTAAGGTTTTTTCTTTCTTTTCTTTCAGATTTATTTGACATTCAAAATTCAATATAATCGGGAAGTCTTTTTTTATTGTTAGAAAATGTTTTGTGGTGAAACTTGTTTTTGATCAAAATTCCCTTCATCTCTGAAATTACATTTCGATGGTCACCTTCAGTATCATATCAGTAGTGTACTTCAGACTTGATACTTGTAAAATAATGCTGAAGTCTGTTCATTTGGGGGGGGGGGGGAGGGGGGGGGGGGGGGGGGGGGGGGGGGGGGTTAACAGTTATTTATTTATTAAACTTGCAGATGAAGGATGTGATTTTGGCTTTCAAATTCAGCATGGACAGCTGCGTTAATAGTTGTAAAGTATAAGTCATACGCCGACATTATCTTTACATTACGCACTGTGAAAACCCAAAATCCATTGAACCAGCATTGTGGAATTTCTTGAGAAAGGAGTCAGCTTCAGATGGATGACTGCATAGCTATTGGTTTGGTTGATGGTTTGCAGTTTTAACATCTTTTTCCACTGTAAAACGGCTGGGGCCAAATATTGTGCTGGCTTTTTCATCGTTGCCCGTCTTTGATATCACCCTATGTGGTGGAAAAGGACGTTAAACCCTAAACACCCACTCACACCCTCCACTGTAAAAAGTGAGAGCAATGAGGGAAAAAAGCCTGTACATGTGCAAATTTTTAGCTCCCAGCGGCGAATCGAACCCTTGACATGACCATTCAGAGACCGATGTTCTGTGACCTCTCCGTAAAAGAGGCACGAACGAAATAAAATCATGAATTTGCTGATATAAGATATGATTTACATCAACACCTGAGTATGAACTCACACCATATCAGCAAAGGTCAGTAGCTTGTTAAACACTTATTCTGATATATAAATCCTCTCTTTTCTCAGTTTATTTATGTATGCATCCTTCATCAGCAGGTTTAGTACTAGGACCTTGGGGACCATGTTACTGAAGGTGACCTATACGTCAGAATAAACTGTGCACTTACCTGATTGTAAGTTTAAAGATGCAGCTTTTTTAAAACATATTTTTACCCTATCATTGCATGTTGTTTGTTTGTTTGTTTAAGAGGGGGGTAGGGGCGTGGGCTAGCCCCCAGTGGGGCAGCACACGCGTGCACACTGGGGTGTGCCAGGGTGCGCCATTCCATGGTAGCTCCCAGCACTCCACCTCGCTGCTCGAGGGTAGGCCGTTCACTGCTCAGTCTCCCTGTCCGACCCCCGGCAGACCCCCCGGGATCCTCTGCCCCCCAGCACCACACCTGGGCGGTTCTGGTAGGTCCATTCTTCCTCTTGTCTCGTAACCGTGGAGGCATGTCCCATTAGTGGAAGGTTTCAGTGCTGTGGTTGTGCTGTCTGGCTTGGCGGTGACAGATTCCCTTTTCTCCCAGAAAGGGGCTTTAGGGCTGCACTTCTTTTCAGGCTCTAGCATTTCTTTCTGAAGGTATGTGTGTGTGTGACGTTGTCTGGTTGTGTATCAGCCAGAATGTACATGAGAGGTGATTTCATCACCAGCATCATTACTTTTACACTGGGAAAACTTTTGTTTGCTTGGGAGACTCTTGGGGGCTGACACTTGGTCAGCCCCCAAGAGTTAAGAGGGGGACATGTTGTTGTTGTTGTTGTTTCTTTGGGGAGGGGGTGCATGATAAGACGCCATTTGCACCCCCCCCCCCCCCAAAAAAAAAAAAGGAAAAAAAAAAGAGAAGGGGTGTGCACAGCACTACAGAATGCCTAAAAAAAATGATAAAAGCAAATGGACTGTCTTATTTGTCTGTCTCTCTGTGTGCACATTTGTTTTATTGGGGGGGGGGGGGGGGGGGCGGAGGGGGGTAAGTCCATTTTTAGGAGACTGAAAAAAAAATGCAGAGTATTAGTTTTTGAGGTCCATAAATAAACGTGTAGAGGTGGCATAAAGCATTCCTGGAGGTGGTAAAGAATAGAGGTGATACAGAGTAGTTCTAGAGGTGGCATAGAGTAGTTCTAGAGGTGGCATGAATCAGTTTTCTCTCTTGATCTTTATCTGTCCTGTATGTATGTCAAACTTCCATCGAAGATGGATTACACTTCATCTGTTGTTGCCCTACAACTTTCTGTTCTATCAACATGTCCTGCAGTGGGCAGCTGTTGCCAGCAGGACATTAGGCAAGTTAAACTCCCATGTTCCACTTCGATGTGCACAGTCTAAGAAGATTTTTAGATCAAGTGATTAACAATCTGTCACATTTCTATTCTCATTTATGGCAAGTTCAGTTTCACTTGTCTTCCTGAGACGTTGCTTGTATAATTCTGTATGTTTTGCATGGTTTTCTTTGTCACTTTACTAGCCGCAAAATAGTCTCTGTTGCTTGTGCGGCATTAAGCCCTACATAACTAAAGTTGTCACTTTACCGCTGTGTACAGCAAGCATACAGTTCCATCATTTCTGTGATACCATGCATGTTGGCTTTCACCTGTGAAATTAGATCAGTTGTGTCGCCTTGTGCTGTCAGCCTGTCATCATCAGTAGGTCATTATACCCCCCCCCCCCCCACTTAACCCCCTGCCAACCCGTGGAAAAAAAAAAAGCCTTCCCTTCAATCAACTTGCCCTGCAATGGTCATCTGTTGCCAGCAGGACATCAGGCCACTTAGACTCCTGTTTTCCAAGAACAGCTTAGATCTTAACAATCGTGTCTTTTGAAGAAAACCTGTTCTAATTATATTAACTCCATCCATTTCCAGATTTACCACAGTGGTTGCTGAGACAAGCTGCAGGTGTTTACTACAATGGCAAAAGATTGGACAGGCCAGCATGTGACGTCGCAACAGTCCCCAACTTAGCCCACTGGCAGTAGGACCAAGTGGAGTACAGTTTCCATGTACTCCATCCAGATCTATGGCGAGATTATCACAACTTCACCTATGCCAGCAGTTTTAAAGACAGACCTACAGCCAGATCATAACCAAGCAGTTTTAAAGACAGACCTATGACCAAAACGTCGCCCAGCAGTTTTAGAGACAGCCCTACGGCCAGATCGTCACCCAGCAGTTTTAGAGACAAACCTACGGCCAGATCATCACCCAGCATTTTACAGGCAGACCTACGGCCAGATTGTCAAGCAGTTTTAAACAGAACTAAAGCCAGATCATCACCCAGCAGTTTTAGAGACAGACCTGTGGTCAGATCATCATCCATCAGTTAGTTAAAACAATTGCCAGATCGTCGCCCAGCAGTTTTTGACGCAGACCTATGGCCAGATGGTCACCCAGCAGTTACATGTATAGAGAAAGATCTACAGCCTTCTTGTCACCCAACAGTTTCAGACACAGCCCTACGGCCAGATCGTAACCCAGCAGTTTTAGAGGCAGACCTACGGCCAGATCATCACCCAGCAGTTTTAGAGGCAGACCTATGGCGAGGTGATGCACGGAGACCTAAAGCCAGATCACCACCGTGTCTTTTGAGGAAACCTGTGCGAATCATTCACTGCATCCATTTCCAGATTTACCACAGTGGCTGCTGAGGCAAACTGCAGATGTTTACCACCAAAGGCGAAAGATTGGACGGGCCAGAATATGTTACCACACTCACCAACTTATTGCACTGGCAGTAGGACCAAGTGGAGTACAGTGGGATTTCCATGCAGTCAGTACAGCCCTATAGCAAGATTATCACCACTTCAACTACGTCAGCAGTTTTAGAGACAGCAACAGACCTACAGCCAGATCATCATCCAGCAGTTTTACAGGCAGACCTATGGCCATATTGTCACCCATCAGTTGGGCAGGCAGACCTACAGGCTAATTTTTACGAAGCAGTTTTAGAGGCAGACCAATGGCACACTTCTAGTCAGCAAGCAAGACCAGTGTATCACATCACCTTCACTGCACCTGCCAGTTTGGTACATCAGATCACAGGACCTGGTCCAGAAAAGTGAATGGCAAAGACTAGACTGTACGTATTCGGTGAATAAGTTCTGGTTTTGAAGAGAGAATTATATAGCCAGATCATCGCCCAGCAGTTTTAGAGACAGCCCTATGGCCAGATCGTCAGCCAGCAGTTTTAGAGACAGACCTACAGCCAGACCCCTTCAGCAAGAAAATGGCGCCAGCAGCACGCTGACATCAATCCACCTGACAGCTACCACCATCTGAACACAGCCGACCAAGTCATCATGAATGCCCACCTGTTCAACAAACTCAAAATTGGCCAGGTGGACAGATGCCCCTGCGATACTGTCCCCATGACAAGCGAGCATCTGCTCCAGGACTGCCCGCTCCATGATACAGCCAGGACAGCGGTTTGGCCAAGAGTAGTTTTTGTGTGTGTGTGTGTGTGTGTGTGTGTGTTTTAAAAAACTACTCTATGGAGACCTGGCAGCCTTGCAGAGAACTATAACATTCATCAGAGCTACTGGCCTCACCATCTAGTGATCAACAAAGAAGAAGTGACAGACCTGAGATCGCCACCCAGCAATTTTACAGACAGACCTATGGCCAGATTATCACTCAGCAGTTTGAGAGGTGGACATACAACCAGATCGTCACCCAGCATTTTACAGGCAGACCTACGACCAGATCATCACCCAGCACCCCAAAGAAGGATGGACTCATGTGTACGCAGACGGGTTGGCAACAGAGGCAACACAGAATGAAGATGGGGGTGTCTACATCAGATACAAAGGAGAAGAGGAACACACAAGTCGTCATGAACGCAGGATGAATGCCAATCTGTTCAACATACTCAGTATTGGTGCCCCTGCGATACTGTCCCCATGACCATCCAACACCTACTCCAGGACTGCCCGCTCCATGACAACAAAATTCTACAGACACCTGACAGCCTTGCATAGGACTACAACATTCATCAGAGCTACAGGCGTCGCCATCTAGTGATAGACAAAGAAGAAGTAGTAGTGACAGACCTTCGGCCAGATCACCGCTCAGCAGTGTCAGAGGCAGTTCTAGTGATATTTTGAATGATCTTGACCCATTCTTTTATTTGAATATGTCAGATAAAATTCTGTGGACAAGTACAAGCACACACAAAAGAAGTGAGTGATGCGCTGTTGACAACTTGCCTCTCGAGGGAATACTGATCAGTACACGTCATTAGTTCAGAATACAGATTGCCTCCCTTTGACCATTCCATATCCCCCCCCCCTCCAAGCCATTGTGAATCCAAAATAAAGATTGTCTCCCTTCAACTGTACTAGTTACCTGTGTGATGTGAATCGATTATACTGTTTCCATATGATTCCCATGAGCCATCATAAATCCATTGGGACCCCCCCCCCCCCCCGACAACTTAATAACAAAGAACCCACTGAAACACTGAACTTGACGCTTATCAGTACAGTCTCACAGCAGAGCCAACTGAATAAGATCGGTGTCACACATGCTACATATCGTGCCGTAGTCATAGTGATTTCAGTTTGCTCAGCAATGTCAAGAACTACTAGTGGCAGTGCAGGATGTATTCATTTCAAGTTGGGGTGTTTTTTTTCAGTTTTTTTAGTTTTTGTTGTATATCAGTATCATTTTGTCCCATTGTTTGTATGCTGCATTGAAAAGCGGCAGCCTGGATTATGTTTCTGGCCTGAGATCCCTGGACCCCCTCCCTCCCCCCCCCCCCCACACACACACACACGTGGCCGGCACAAGAGGGGGGGGGGGGTATTGGCTGGCGCTTTTCAGAGGAGCTAGAAGTTGACGTCTTTCACGTCAGCCGAGCTGGTGATGCCATTGGGCAGATCTGACAGCCATCTTGGGCCGAGTTTGAATTGGGCGCTTGATACCCCCGATGGCTCACATGTAGACAACTATTGCTTCCGGTTAACTTTCAACATGGCGGCTTAGGAGACGAGGTGGTGCCAACGGCTGTAAAATGTTGCCTGAAAGGTTCTTGTTTCAGGTATGTTTCGTTGAACATCATGTGCAGTCACATTTTACGCAGTACAGACTTTCCCTTCAGTGTCTTTAAAATTATCTAATCGTTTCTGCACATGCAAACAGGAAATGTCCAGTTCTGATGTCGTTGGAAAGACGTCTGATAATCGTAACGAAAGTAGAGTTCCCTGAAACGTTTTTGCGGGTTTTTCCCAATGGCAGGCAGGAAAAAAAGCTATTTCCATTGCTGATCAAAATGAGCCTGCGCAACACGTGATGTCTGTTGTTCGTTTGAGAATCGCAGAGCGGTTCGGAAGCGTTACCCATCAAATTCTAAGAATTCCTGTCGGTGATCGGAGGGAAATATCCACCTAACTGGGTCATAACTAGTGTCATTGTTACATGGCCCTGAAAGTCCATTGAATCACATTGAGTTCGTTTTGCAGCAACTTTCAGCTGAGGCACAAACTGGTTGACTTTAAGCCTGCCTGTTTCTCGTACTGGACAAGATGGCTCTCTTCTGTGAAACATGCAACATCGGAGTTTCTTCAGGTCTCTCTCTCTCTCTCTCTCTCTCTCTCTCTCTCGATGTGTATATGCATGTGAGTGCATGTCAAGTAAATTCTGAGATGTTGCTAGTCTGTTTTACTTAAAAATTGTCATTTACTGTTTTGGTTTAGTCTCACTCTGTTTCATGCGGTTCCCTCTGGGGAGCAGAGCTTACACTGGTTTATTCCCAGATAGACCCCGCCACTGAGACTCATCCCAGATAGACCCCATCCCAGATGGACCCATCCCAGATAGACCCCGTCCCAGATGGACCCATGCCAGATAGACCCCGTCCCAGATAGACCCCATCCCAGATAGACCCATCCCAGATAGACCCATCCCAGATAGACCCATCCCAGATAGACCCATCCAAAGAATCCATCTGTGCACTGTGCGCACGCGCGCATGTGTTATGCTAGTGTGTGTGTGTTGTTGTTACGTTGTATCTTGGTTAAATATTGAGAGTAAAACGCACTCGCATCACATCAGCAAATGAAAGATCACATAAGTAAAACTTTCAAAAATTGCTTATTTACAACCTGGGTAACTATTGGGAGTAAAACACACACACACACACACACATGACATCAAATAAATGATCATATATAAGTATAACTATAAAAAAAGCTTATTCACAGCCCAGTCAATTCAGTACATCTGGTACATCAAAGTTAAATCTTGCGTGTAAGAGTCTTAAAAAAAGAAAGCCGTTTAAAATTTACAATTTTGTTCAGTACATTGAAGTTCACGCTATTCTCTGTAGTAGTTCTAGTCTATGCATAAAAAACTAAAACTCAGTGAAAAGTGTAAAGAGACAACCTCTCTCTCTCTCTCTCTCTCTCTCTCTCTCTCTCTCTCTCTCTCTCTCTCTCTCTCTCTCACACACACACACACACACACACACAGTTTAAAAACGCTGGACAATGTGTCGCACAGCTGACAGAATTTCAAATGATGTCAGCTCACCAGCATTGAACCTGGTTCTAAGGCGCTGAAGTGGGTGGTCCATTTCCCAGTATTTTCTTCGTCTCGCTGGCAGGTTGGCACCTAGCTGTGCGCGTTGAATGGTGGACTCCATGTTCGTTTGCTCCTTGTGCAGATATTCCACAAGCTGAAACACATTCAGGTGCCGGGTGCTGATCGTTCTGTTGAGCTTAGAATGCCAACACACTACCATATTGTTGGTTCGTATGTTTGCATTAAACACATTTTAGAATGGAATGGGGATCATCGTCAGCCAAGTCTCCTCAACATACTGCACTAAGTTTCTCAGTTGCTGGTGCTCCTGAACGAGGAAAGAATCTCTTAGCTGGCAGAAAGCTGGCCGTACTGACACGACTGGCAGGAATGCTAGTGCCATGAGGATTCTCACAAATTTCTTGATCTGGATATTCTCACGGTAAAGCACTACCATTCCAAGTTCTTGGACTTTCTTCCACACAGCCTGGGTGTGATGGAATAAACATCCTTTGTGCTGTGTTGTTGGAAACCGAGTCAGGCTTGATCCCATCAATCCGGCATCAAAGTCGGAGAGAATAATGACGGGATTCCAGGTCAAATCCGAAAGTCATTGTACCGGTATTAATATTTTGAATACTACTCAAATGTGGTGGAATAGGACGTTAACCAGTAAAACACCGCCACTCAAATGTGGCGGAATAGGACGGTAACCATTGAAACATCCCTGCTCCCTCACTCCCTCTGTGGTAAGTGCGTCCGTGAAAACAAAACCCCCAAAGAATTAAACAAAAAACAAACTGAACATGTGCATTTTATCAGTCTGCCCACATAATCTGACAACAGTGGACAAGCACATAGTTTGTGTAGAAATGCTATGCTCACACACACACACACATCACGGTACAGATATAATAAGCGTCATATGTGGTAGAAAAGGACGTTAACCTGTAGAACACCACCTCGCGCGCGCACAAACACACACACGCAAGAAAAACAGCACAACACATGCGGTCACGCGCAACGTGCATACATGGATTTTTAGTATGGGTCTATCTGGGATGGGTCCATCTGGGACGGGGTCTTACTGGGATGGGTCTGAGTGGCATGGCACCCTTACTGCATTTACTAACTGGCTCAAAACTAAACTTTAATTTTTTATTTTTTTTTTAAATCAGAAGTCACAATGAGAGACCACGTCAAGGGGAGACGCCATCAGCAGGCCGTTGCTGCAGTGGAGAAACGCAAGGCGGCAGCACGATGCAGTCTCTACTGTCGTGATTTCCCTCCCTCCACCACAGAAGCAGCCCTCAGACAGTACTTCTCACAGTTTGGAAACATATCCCGCGTCATGCTAGAAAAACAAAGGGTAAGTTTGGGTGGCTCAGACACACAGTACGGTCACCAGCCAGTGTACTAAGTATTGTATAGACGCTTTACCCAATTTTGTGAATCAGCTCAAAGCACCGCGAACTGAACCCAACACGTACACTCACGTGAATCACACGCATTCTCTCACACACTGGACATAAACACGCTACAGTCACGTGGTGCGAAGGGTCAGCTCAGCTATTTAAATTTCGGAATTTAGAATTAGGAATGTAATGCCAAATTTCCTATCCTAAGTTTCAGTCAAAGAAAAGGTAGGAGGAAAATGGGTGCACACACAGCAATGTATCAGGATACATGTATGTAATGTCATATGAGACAGTCTAACTTCATTTTAGAAGACTTGCATGTCAGTATCAAGGCAGTATTTTTCATTTGGGTGCCACGAGAGGCTACGAAATGTCTTTAGAAATGCTAAAATTTGATGTCTTAAATGGGACATTGTCCCTGTGTTCCCCCAGCAGGGCGCTGCTTCTGCACCCCAGTCTACATTTCAGTCTTTTTTTTCTTCAGCAATTGCCAAGCCTGATATATGCGTTCAAGCTTTTTGTATTAAAAGTGATTTTATTGTGGCTGCATGTCTTCCTCCTTGTGTGTACTTCCAGGGCTGTTACTGTATCCTGCACTTTGACAACGAAGCAGCAGTCCAGAGAGCTCTAGCGTACGCCAGCCATCGCCTCGGTGGAAACCGCTTGACTGTGCGGCCACGCAAGCCGATCACACCCACCACAGGTCATGGGCAGCGACCTGACCCTCGTGCCAGCTACCAGAAGGCCAAGGCCGCGGCGTTGGAGGAAGAGGAGGCAGTGAAGCAGGCGGACTATGACCGGTTGATGCACACTTTGCTGCAGTGCAGCTCGGTAAGTATTTTCTGTGAGTCACGAAAATGTACTTTTCTCATGTTGCCAGAGGGAGAACATGAGAGATGTAATTGCACGTTCAGTACAGCACCTGTCTGCCCCAGACCTGTTTACCCTTACGATTTTGGCGTAAAATGTACGATATTCGGGTCGATTTTACGCTTGTACGCAGGCCTGCGAAAACTACGCTTTCCGGGAGCAAGATTTACGATTTATTATTTTTCGGTATTTTGCGGTCTGAAGACATTTCCGCTGAGCCATTGTGCTTAACAGGCAGAATCTGATTGGCTTAAGCTCTCTCTTTGTCCAATCAGAGATGCTCGTTTCGGTCAGCGGCGCGGGGCTCTTTGCTTTCCGATTCGCAATGGCTGACGCGCTTCTCGTACATTTTTCCTGTGATTAATTCGCATCGGAACAGCCCGGGTCTATGGTAATGTTGCAATGGCGTGGAACAAAACATGCAAAAATTCTTACACGGAAGAAATGACGAGGATGTGTGCCGGCAACAGTAAGCCAGCGGCGAAGAAACTATCGGCAAGTCCGACGTACCGTGAAATCTTCCTCTGCACTTTCGGTTCAGGATATTTAGCACAACACGGTGTTTCAAGACGGATTTCTGTCTCACTCGGAGGGAGAAACGATTGCATTAAAGTGTGCATTTAGTGAGTGGATGTGTTTTCTGACTGGGATTTGTGTTGTTTTTTTATGGCAGAGGTTCCTTTTTTTTTTTTTTTGTAACATTCAAGCCATGGAGCTTTCATCTCAGTTTGTGGTCCCTTAGTACGGGCCCACTACGGTAGCCGGGCAGTGTAGATCAGATACCTCTAGATGAAAACTAGTGAATGACTTTTTCACACCCCGGCCGCCCACTTACACTAGTATTAGCACTTGTTGGTTTGTTTTGTTTTTGTAAGAGCAAGTCACAGATAGTCATATAACCATGATAATGGCATACCTGACAGTGTGACTTTTGTTTTTGAAGACTTGTATGTCAGTACTAAGGCATTTTATGGTTTGGAAATGTGCGGCATCTGGCAGCACTTTAGGTGTCCAGTATGATATTACACACTTACCCAGTCAGTCAACAAAACTCAGATTTCTCATTCTTGAATATTTTTATGAACAACATGGACCAAATGATTTTGAAAGCACATGTATGCATAAATTGAAAGTCAGCACTTGCATACAGCATTAATTCCTGGCATTTTGGTCCGTGGTCTAGATTGTACTACTTTTTGCCAAATTGTACTACTTTTTGCTTCTGATCTTACTACTTCTCAATGCTGAGGGTAAACAGGTCTGCTGCCCGCAAGTTTTAATAAATATTGTAGGGCACAGACAATGAGTTACACTGAAAAACAAATCACTGCCATCCAGCTCTCATGTTGGGAAGAACAAGAACCTTTATTTTATAATGGTAGAAGTTACGGGCATGTGCATACCAATTTTAAAACTTGTCATTGCTATGCACTATAAAACAAAATCCATTGTCAACAAAAGGAAAATTGGATAATAGGTAAGGGTGAAGCGCGCGCGCGTGCACACACACACACACACACACACACACACACACAAACACACACACACACACACACACACAGATGTATACAGAACATTAAACATGTTAACAGAAATAAAATTTGATGTAGGTAGTGTTCTTAGGCAAATCCATTATTTATGTTGGTGAAAATGAAAGTAGGTACATGTATTTCTGATACACGTGTATCATATATAACACAGAAAATGCCTTTGATATTGATGAAAGATATAGGGAAGCTGGCATGCAGGTGCACAAATATTTCTAAAAACGCCATCCCTGGATGGTTAGAGATGTATGCCATCAGTCAACAGATTTGTCCTCAAGCATCAGCATGCATGTCCAGTCAGATATTTAATTTACATGTGGTGCAAAGCAGAAGCCCACAGATTCTGTTGTTGTTGAGCTATCTACTGCTGCTGTATTTCAGGTCCTGGATCAAATGGAAATGCTGTACCAAAGTGTTGCGCTGTCCAATCAGGAGGTACAGAGTCGACACGAAGTGTGTCAGTACCTTCACCATACACTCCTGCCCTTCTTTCCTAGTGAGTACTGGAGCTTGACCCGTCGTGCCATGTGATGACGGTGTGGCGATGACTGCTATATGAGAGAGTGCAGATGATTCACTTTAGCCTGCATGTTGCTTTCAGGCACCTTGAGCCAAGCAACTGGATAACGCTTCTATGACCCACATTATTATCATTGTTTTCAGTAGCAGTAGTTGTTGTATTTCAGCATCTTTCAGTGAATAATGTTGTCTCAGTTGCATCACCTTAACAGTGCTCAGAATTTTCTGGCCAGCCAGATTTGAGTGAAAGCTGTGTGTGTGTGTGTGTGTGTGTGTGTGTGTGTGTGTGTGTGTGTGTGTGTGTGTGTGTGTGTGTTGCTAATGTTGCTGCTAAAATTGTTCATCTCGTTCAAAATGCAGGATGTCTAAACTGATTTTCATTTTCTCTTCATCACAGCCTGCACATTCCATCAGTTCGGCTCATCTGTCAATGGGTTTGGTATGCACGGCTGTGACATGGACGTCTTTGTGGATTTCCATGACGACGAGATCAGCCCAGAGGCCGAGGAGGAGCTGAGACAAAAGGTAAAGACACATTCATGAGTTAGCCCATGTCCCTTTAAGATCCATGCAGAAAATAATGGGAAGGTGATGCCACAGTCAGCACTGTGGAGCCTGAAGATACTGTTACACTGTTATGCAGTGGTCATGCTGTGTATTGTTCTACAGGTAATTTCTTTTCTTGTTACAGTTTAGATCAGTGGAATTACCCTACATCCGAGACATCCGATCCATCAACACAACACTAGGCCCCTTGCTTCCCTCGCAGCTGCGCGAAGTACCCATCTTGGACCGAGCACGCCTGTTGTCCCGGATTCTCACCTATCATGGCAAGAGCTGTGGAGATGTGACCTACATACCCAGTGCCCGCTGCCCCATCGCGCGATTTGTTCACATGCCGACGGGCATCAAGTGTGACATGTCTGTCAACAACAGGTGGGTCAGGCAACGTGTAAGGTGACGCTCAGTAATGGTTGTCGGATTTGTGCACTGCTTTGCGGTGATTAAATAGCTTGCAGGTTTGTACAGCTTAGCAGTAGCAGCAGAAGTCAGGTTAAGAACTTTTTTTTATTTTCTAGCTACCTCCCCCCCCAAAATAATGCATTATCCAGAAATAGGTTTGCAGTGACTTGTAGTTTCATTGAGATGCACGTTTGAGACCCACAAGACAAGACCTGAATGTCTGAAAGTCCTTTTGTACATTGTCACCTGCAGTCTGCTGTTTATCTCCAATCACTTGGCTTGTGAAGTCTGTAACATTTTCCACACCGTTCACTTCAAGCTGAAAACAGATGTCAGATTTCTGGTGGTAGCATAAAATTTTACTCTTTGTTGATCCACACAGTCTTTTGTGGAAAAAAAAAAGAAAAAAAGTCAGGCCAATATGGGGAGAACCCAGGATGCACGCTTGAGGAAAAAAAGTAGAGTGTGCAGACCACAAAAAACAGACTTTTGCATCAGACAGGCCATCCAGGTATTTCAAGCCTGCATGCGCTACACAAATGTTGTTCTCGGCCATGCTGGATATTGCGCACGTGGCCTTGCTGTAGAGTGTACGTACAATAGTTGTAATTTGCAGACTGGGTCTGATGAACACACGACTGCTGCGGATGTGTGCGGAGGACCGGCGAGTGCGACTACTGGTGTTCGCTGTGCGTTACTGGGGCAAGTGGCGGCAGGTGGCGGGGAATGTCGCGTCAGGGCCACGGTTATCCAACTACTGCCTGTCGCTCCTGGTCTATTTCTACCTGGCCAACACCACTCCACCTGTACTACCCACTGTGCAGCAGATGGCTGATATTGCAGGTGAGACGATGAAAGGCATGGGAATTGTTCATGGAAGTTTAACTTTAAGTGGAAAATGGTGAAATTTCGTTGGATAAAATTTTGTTTTCCTCACAAAAAAACACACACACACACACGAAAGTGCAGTTTTACATACAAATTTTCCAGTGTTCTCAAACCGTGGACCTATTTCATTTTCATTTGCCTCAGGCACTCCTTAGTATTGGCTGTTTGTGCCCCAGCCAGTTTTCCGGGGTTTTGTTCTTGGGCACTTCTGATGCCTTGATAATGCCACTATTTTGTTCAGTGAGAAAAAGTTCGGTACCAAGCCCCTGCATTAATCTTGTCCTTGCTTGTGTACAGCTGTGTGTGATCCACAGACGTAAAGAGATAGACGCACCGCCGCACGCTGCCACCGCTGCTTGCGAGTGTCGCTATCGCGGCCATCTTGTGAATACCAGAACTCAGATGCTCTGTGTACAGGACGCCTCGTTCGAAATACAAAGTTCTTTAGAAAGACGTCATCAGAAATGTGACGTAAGACAAAGCGGACCAATGCTATGCGCGCTATGTAAACAGCTGGCACTTCCAGGTACTCGCAACATGGCGCGCGGCGGCGTCACACTTCCAGCACCGCAGGGGGTCTATCTCTATATGTCGATGGTGTGATCGTGTTCATTTTGTGTGTGTGTGTGTGTGTGTGTGTGTGTATGTTTGTGTTGATTGTAGCCCTCCTGCAGGAGGTAGAGTGTACTTCAATTTTACTCATTACTATTATCATTATTATTCCAGGACCGGATGAGCAACGCACTATAGAAGGGTGGGACTGTTCTCTCCCAGCACTCCTGGGCCCCACACAGAACACACAAACTGCTGGTAAGCAATTCTTGGCAATACAAGCCTTTTGTTGGTGTTCATTTAAAGAGATTCAAAAACAGATGTATGTGTGTGTGCACACACATATGCGTTCATGTGTGTGTGTTTTTGAAATACTATTTCTTTTTTTGTGTGTGTTTCTTTCTTTCTTTTTTTTTATTCTTGTTTTTGTAGCTTACTCACGAATATATACATACATACATGTACACACATATAAACATAAACATACATACATACATGTACACACATATAAACATAAACATACATACATACATGTACACACATATAAACATAAACATACATACATACATGTACACACATATAAACATAATAAACATACATACATACATGCCTGCTTGCCTACAAGCGAAAAAAAACAAACCAAAAAAAAAAACATGCACTCATGCGTGCTGTCCTGTTCTAGTTACTCTAACATAGTGACACAGTTAATCCATTTTTTCATGAAGTTTATATAGTCCATTTTTATGCTTGCAGTATACTTTTCTAATTCATATCTGAAATACTATTTCAATCTGGATCTGGATAGCCTGCTTTGATGAAGTTTGGTGGGAAGTTAGAGGAGCCAGTATTCAGGGCTTGAATTCTTGCTCTGTTTGGCGGATTTCCACCTTTGGCTAGAAATTTTCCTCCCTTCAGAAAGTGTGTTTCCTCCGCAGAAGCACTTAAAATCATTCCAAAATGCACCAAATTGCACAGATAGTCAAGTTCTAAAAATTTGCCTCTAGAATAAAGTGTTTCCTCGTCCAAAGCATTTAAATTCATACCAAAAAGCACAAAAAAACTGAAACAAACAAACAAACAAACGAACAAACAAAAAAAACAGGGAAGCATGCCCCTGGACACCCATAGCATAACGCAAATGCTTTGCAGACGTGCTTGTGGGTTTGAATGAACACACGACTTCATCACTTATAAATTCTACACAATTTTGCACGTACGTGTGTTGTTGTTATGTAAAATGTATACAGCATGTATGTATAAAATGCATGTATATTTTCATGTACCATCAAAAAACAAGAATTAAAAAAAAAACGTAAGCCCTGGTATTGGCTACATAAGTAACTATGAGTCTGATTTTATTATTCTGTGTTATTGTTTGAATCCATGTACTGCTTTGGAAGTGCTTGCGATGTACAACGAAGTCAGAGTCAAGTCAACAGATTTTATTCATTTCTCCCCTATCGGGGAGTGGAGGAATTGACAAAGTGAAAGGGACAACAATGACATCAAACAACAAAAACAACAACAGCAATTAATACCTGTACATTGGCAGCAGCAATTTGAGCTTTTACATGCACACACACACACACACACACACACACACACACACACACACACACACAAAAGTTTGTTACATTTACATTTAAACTATTCTGTTAATTAGCCAAGTTCAGTACATTTTTCTTAGATATTTTCAAGGACATTAGTCTACGAAAGTTAAATGAGGATATTTGCCTGCGGAAATTGACAGGGATAAGGGTTCTGTTCTGGTGATATGAAGCATTTTGTGGTGCGACTGAGGATAATCCTGTGGGTAGCAAAGTACCCTGTGTACACCGCGGGCAGACACAAACAACAATTACCAAAACATTGTGCCTCTACTTTTTTTCAGACGAGCTTCTTCAAGGTTTCTTCCAGTTCTTCTCAGAAATTGACCTGTCGTCATGTGTGCTGTTGATGCGATCAGCCACCACGCTACCATTGCACCAACTCTTGGCCAACAGGGAACATGACCCCATCTTGAAAGACTTTAAGGTATAGTGACATACCAGAGTGATTGTTGAATTTCTATGTAACTGGATGATTCAGTTCAATTCAGTTCAAATTCCAAAATACTTTATTATCTGTTATAAAATACATTTTAAAACAGAAAATTGTCTTTAGACATGCAATCGCTCCCAGGCTATTCCCAAGACTCCTAGATTCCTTGATGACTGTGGTGTGTATCAAAACTGCCCAAAACAATACACAATAATCCAGATGAGGAATGTTGACTCACGTGTAGTCACTGTGCTGGATGCCTTTGCACATGGTCAGTGAAATTCTCAGACTGAAAGTGGTTAGAGAAATCGTGTGCTCTGGCAACATTGTGACCAAGTGATGTTCACCGCAAGAGGGGATACATGGAAATATCAAAGGATTAGATGACATGGTATCCAGTCAGTGCAATGTCATGGATATTTCCATTCAGGGTGCCTTGGATCCTCCTCTCTGTCAACAACAGCTGCCAAGTTTAGGGAAACCTTATTAAATTTGAGCTGTAATGTGCTGTTCGTGTTCACTTCAGTTATGGAATTTCTCATCTACAATCCAGTGTAGTTTACAGGTTTCATCAAGTGAAAATTGTTTTGGAGGAAAGAGTGTGTGTGTGTGTGTGTGTGTGTGTGTGTGTGTGTTTCGTTTTTGTGTGTGTGGTGTCATTTTTCTTTTTTCTTTTTTTTTTTTTTTTTTTTTGTTTGTTCTTGGATATTCTGCGCAACTTGAATTTGACAACACTGACATGTTGCCTGTGCAGGTCAAGGCCATGGCGGTGCAGGACCCCTTTGTCCTCAGTCACAATATTGCTCTCAATGTCAATGGTCGCACCAAGGATCTTCTGGCTCATGAGATTCGGGTGGCAGCAAACAAGGTAAGGAGACCAGAAGCCATACAGTGTTCATTCCACTGTTTCTAACTGCTAGGCAAGACGGGGATACATGTAGTGGATAGTTTGCCTGTAAGTGTGCATGAAGTGCTCAGCCTTCTAATTCATTTACAGGTTTAATACTTTATATTGGTGACCACCCTGTTGAAGACAACTTGTGAAGTATGACATGTTGTACTAGTAAAAATTATATGTAAGTGTCCATACAACAGGACAGGTTGTAAGATTGGCAAAACATCACCTAAAATCTAAATTCAAATGAAAAGTTTGAGTTTAAAAGTTTGAGTCCTGTCTGGAGAAGAATTGCTTTTAACTAGGGTTTTACTCTTTTCCTGATGCAAGCATTGACTGCAGCGCAGCTTTCGATAAACAGAAATACAGTTAGAGTCATTCCTGGCAGAAACAGACATGTGGGAGGTGAAAAAATAAAAGAGAGAACTCCTATCAGTGATTGTATCCCTTGTTCATAGTGAAGGAGGTGAGTAGTTACGAAAAAGAGATTTGCTAGGTGGAGAGTTAACTTGCAAAAGAGATACCATTAAGCTTCTGTCATCTGCTGCAGACGTCGACGTGGACTATGCCTAACAACAACGCTTCCCCTGGCCCGTCAGCAGCTCTGTGGGGGCTCCCCTACCTCTTCTCCAGCCACGGCTGTCAGGTGACATCACCAGTACCGTCGACACTCGCACAGACATCGGCACCAGTGTCGGAAGACACAAGTCAGCCCTCCTCCACCACCACCAGGTCAAAACATCAGACATGTTTACTGTCACTCGATTTGTCCACTGTCACACCGCACGTCTTTAACACGCTTCACGCGAGCGGGGATTATAGAAGCGCGTGGTACCGCACGGTTCAGAAGCTGCTCCTGCTGACCCTGAGGGAGATATTTCTGTTTGATGTGCAGAGACTGAGGATGGACGAGTCATCACAGACGCCGATCTCGAGGCGGAAAACTTTCAACAGGAATCAGAGGCAGCATTTGTCGAGAAGCAGAGCAAAGGCGGGGAGCGTTCAGGAAATGCAGGAGGAGGAGGATCAGATAGTAGAAAAGATCAGTCACATCACGGTAGTACTGTTGATAGTGATTCTGGCCTGGGTTGTGGTGCAGCTAGTACTGGTCATGCAGTAGGCTGCGAGAGCGCAATGGCCAGTGCCGCGTGTTTGTGTGCCCACCTTCACGAAGCACGGCAGTTCCCTCAGAACGATTCTCTGACGCGGTCCTCGGAGCCAAGATCACCGCAGCAACACAGACCTCACAGCCAAACGACACCCTCACAAGTGCCAGTTTCAACACCACAAACCAGTGCCGTCCTCATTTTCTCCAGTAACTGATTCTTCAACATCACCTGTAACACTACCGCAGGTACCAGACACGCCCCAACAGATGTCTACCAACTCTGACCCTCCCCACTCTGGTAATTCCCCGACCTCCCAAGGTCACCGGTCTCTGGCACTCAACGATCACCTGACAACAAAGCCAAGCGGCAGCGCCGCACTTCAGACTGTGTTTCGGCCTTTTCTGGTCGGAAGCGAATCCGCTGTGGTGACGGTAGTGAGGCTTGCAGCGTAGACAACTACGCTGGTTGCCTGTCAGCTGATACCTCTCCTGAATCAGCACAGAGGAACGTACGCCGAGGCAGTGCAACACATAAGAAGACTGCTTCACTGGATATGGCATCCTTGTCTTCTGTAAAATCATCCATCGCAGATGATGGGAGCAGTGTCACAAAAATGTTGAAACCATCTGTGAATGATGCGTTTGTCTGTGCACCCACAACAACAACATACAGCCCCTTAGTACGTCCCATGGATGTGCTGTCTTTACATGTGAACACGTCCATGAACGTGGGCCTGCCATTTCAAAGCTATCAGAAATCGTCCAGTCCAGGCTCCTCTTTGAAATTTCCAAAACCCGGTGAGCAGCAGCCAGCTGCATACAGTTCAGAATTGGTGGCACAGTCGTATGAGGCTACTATGGGGGAAGCTGTCTGCCTCCCAGCAACTGCTGCAAGAAATGGTTGTGTGTCTCTGTCAGCAGCAAGTGCCAGCAGCGTACAAGGCTTTAGTGAACCCGGGGCCCTCCCCGTTAAGCACACCACAGCCAGTGAGCTCGGCTTTGAGACTCGGTCATCATCAACACCAATCTCCGGCAGCCCAACAGCTGTACAAAATGCTGACGTCTCATTCACTGGAGAGTCGAGCCAGGATTATACCGATTTGTCTCTCACAGAATCTTGTTTCGCTGATACTAGTGTGGAAATGAGCTCTGCTGAAGGGATGACAAACAGCAGAACCTCTCCAAGCTCATCTTCACACGATCCACGCTCAGCACAGAACACAGACAAGTGCAAGCCAGTCTTCCTGCGGTGCAAAGGTCACTGTCGCACGTGGAACGGCAGGAAACCCCTGCGCTCACAGCTGCTGCAGCAAGGTCATGGTGACGGCCTTGACCTTGAGAAACGCATCTCTCAGGAAATATTCGATCGGGACTCGGGGTCAAGTGTGGAACCCATCATTTTCCTTTGCAAGCTGTTCATGGTACCAGATCCTGATAAAGTGGAGGCAGAAGTCGTGTTCGAGCCGTGCACACCTTTGAAGGAGTTTCAAGTGTTCGTGACTTTCTTCAGATCGTTCTTTCCGAAACTGGTCTCCAGAAACCTTACACAGTGAGCCGTGGACACAGTGAGGCGTTGGCTTGGCACTTGGCGTATACAGCTTTTCCAGCTTGATTTGTTTCTGTAAAGAGATGCTAGTCCACAACTGTGAAGGCACCAAATAGGCTCAGCATGCGTGACAAGAGAAAGCTGCTGTTTTTTTATGTGGGGATACACATGCTCGGGTGACCCTTGAAGCTAAAAACATAATGAAGATTTATTTGAAGTGCTGCAGTCTGTGCAGTATTTGTGGAATGAAATGTTGATTTCTGCCCAGATCACATCCCCTTTTGTCCATACCTCTGACCAGTGTCTTCCATCTCACATACTCAGAAGATTGTGTGTGTGTGTGTGTGTGTGCGCGTGTGTGTGTGCATGTGTGTGTGTGTGTGTGCATGTGTGTGTGTGCGCGTGTGCGTGTGTGTGTGTGTGTGTGCGTGCGTGTGTGTGTGTGTGTGTGTGTGTGCATGTGCGTGTGTGCGTGTGCGTGCGTGCGTGTTTGTGTGTGTGTGCGTGCGTGTGTGCGTGTTAGTGTGTGTGTGTGTGTGTGTGCGTGCGTGCGTGTGTGTGCGTGTGTGTGTGTGTGCATGCGTGCATGTGAGACAGAGCGTGCAAGTTCTGTGTAACTCTGTGTGTGTGTGTGTGACAGAGAGCATGCAAGTTCTGTGTGTGTGTGTGTGTGTGTGTGTGTGTGTGTGTGTGTGTGTGTGTGTGTGTGTGTCACTCTGTGTGTGTGTGTGTGTGTCACTCTGTGTGTGTGTGTGTGTGTGTGAGACTTGAAGTGAGAGACTTCAAGTATGGAATGCACTAATTTTTTTTCACGGAAGAGTACAGTTAATACAAGTTGCATAATATTCAGTTGTGTCTAAACAAAGCTTTTCATTATCAGCGAAACATCAAGACAAAAGTAAACATATGACTATTATTGCAACCAATTAATCAATAAAACAGGTGGGAATGACAGGAGACAGTCTTGAAGTTGGTGCTGTCTGTTCTGCTCTCTCTCTCTCCACACACACACATATATACATGTACCTCTAAAACACACCAACTTTCTTGAACATTTGTCATTTTATTCAGCATTTAAAGACAGCTTGTATGTTTAAAAATCCTAATTAGACTACATACAACATATAAATTAACAATTATATCACAGAATGTAAAAAAAACTCACCTCCATTTAATTCAACCTAAAATACATATTATTTTACCTACGCCATTAGTGCACATTTTACTGTCATAAGAACCCTTGCTTTCTCAACTGGCAAGTCTTTTTTTTTTTTTAAACGTGTCCTGTATATTGGGAGCACCTCACCAAAAACTTTTACGTCTATAACATGTGCGGCATGTGTCCATGTTAAAATAGTGCAGACAACATTGATGACAAATAGCGGTCATAAAAATAAGCAACAAATGCATTATAAAGATCTATGGATACATGTATGTAACGTCACCTGAGAAAGCTTTGAATTAGACAGTTTGATATCCGTAAAAAAGCAAATGCATATAGAACAGAACAGATCAGATGCATCTCACAAAGGCCCTGCTGATAAATTCAGTTTTATCCAATTGTAAGTATGTCAGTTGAGGCATTTAAGCAAAAACATATAAACAAGAAATCTGTAAGAGATTAACTGAAAGTTCAACTGACCCTGGTAACTAATGAGGTCAGTTTTATGTCCCAGTTCACGTGGTTTCAACAGTCTGATATGTCTGAGTATGGTCTGAGGCATAATATATGCACTTGAATTCTTCCTCAAACTGATAAACTTCATCAAATTGGTTGTGCTGAACATGTTTCCTTAACTCCACCAAGCATGAAAGGCATGCCAAGCCATTGATTGTGTTTTTGTTGTTGTTGTTGTTGTTGTTTTTAAACACTGTCACAAGTAGGTACGTATTGATTAAATGCAGGATATAACAACTCTTCCTACCTGCTAATTGGCTACGGTATGCAAGAAGGCATACAAAACACAAACAAGTAATGGCAACAAACGGCAGCTACGACTGTTATTACGGATTCCCCATCACCATAATCACATTATGTAAATGTGCAACAGAAACATAAGCCATTACACAGTAACAAAATCAACTTGGAAACTGTCTGTGAAAGTAAACCAACGTAGACAGCAGAATATGGCATGAAACCATAATTGCTAATGTTCTTGGATTATTCCATATCAGGAATATAGACACCGACCATAAGACAGAATATTCGCTGAGTCTTTAAAAAAGACTGTTGCACTGATGTCATAAAACGGGCATAATTTGGAAGCTGCCCAAATCCATGATGACAGTTGACTTCAAGTGTACAGTATACTTGAAGTCAACTGTTTTCAAAATTACCAAAGTACAAATTTACACCATCTGGACAGTTTGATAATGGGTAGGTGTGCATGTGAAAGGCGCAGGTGACTCAAGGAACTTGGGGAAAAAACATTGTCCATTTCATTCCACGTAAGATTTCAAAACTTGTGTTTTACATTCAGGTTCAATGGTATGCAGACAGGCACTTTAACAATTCATGCATAAACATGTAGAGTAATGCATTTATGAATATGCTTCATGATATGCTGTCTAGTTAAGAGTAACTGAACACTATGGTAGCCGATCGAAGACCCAGCCATCGCTGAACATTCTGGTCAAACTGGGAAAGGCTGTGTTGTACCAGTCATTCTGATCAAAGGAGGAAAAAAAGAATTTTAAGCACATTGTTCTTTCAAGTAAAAACTGATTATCTACGTAAAAACTGATAGGGCATCTTTGACAGATTTCTACTTTAACCAACATACACACGCACACACTTTTTGTCAACAGAAACAAATTCTGTCAGAAAAAAGTGTCATCTCTTACACAACCAGACCCTGTTTGAACATCAAAAAGGGTGGTTGCAAGTGTGAGTGTTGGTTTGTGTTGTGTGGTTTGGTTTTCTGTTTTGTTTTTCCCCCTGTTGTGTTTTTTGGGGGTAAGGGCATAAAATAAGGCGAGGTGGTGTTGGTTATTTGTTTTTTTTTGGCTTTATTTTTGTTTTGTTTGTTGCTGTTGCTTGAGTTTTTTTGTCTGTTGTGCAGGGTTTTTTTTTTTATTGTTGGTGGTGGTTTTTGGTTTTGTGGGGGTTTTTTTGTTTTGTTTTGTTTTGTTTTGGGTTTTGTTTTGTTTTGTTTTTTTTTTTGGGGGGGGGGGGGGGGGCAGGGGAGATTATCAGTTATATTTTCTTTCTTTTTTTCATATTTTCTTTTTCCTTTCTTCTTTTGGGGGGGGGGGGGGGGGGGGTCCGGGTGGAGGCGGGCTCTTTGAACTACATGTACTTACATTTCTTTGTCTTTGGCTCCCCAATCAGACTGAGCAGCATGGCACGATAGTCTCCTGATGTGTCGTCCTGAAAACAGAGATACATGCAATTCTACATATTACAAGGTACCACAGAACGCAAGGTCTCATCTGGAATACATGTAGTTGGTCTGATAAATGCTTTTTGTACAGACTTTTTTCTCTTTTGTTTTTTAACCATAAGTAACATTGCCAGAGAACCTTCGTGGGGGGGGGGGGGGGGGGGGGGGGGGGGGGGGGGGGGGGGGGGGGGGATGGAGTCAATACTTACAGTGATGAACTGGGCCAGTGTTTGTTTGAAGTTCCGTTGAAATTCTTGTTTGATCTGCACCATGTCCACCTCACATCGAGACAGTACGATGCGTACCAATGTGTCATCGTCCGTACCCAGACCCTTCATAGCGGTGTGTAGCTCTGTCGCAAAGTAGGTCGCTTTGGATCGGATCACACGCACTGAAAATATACAGGAAAAATCATTTTAACTGTGTCACAGGTAAGTTACTTTTAAGCCGCAAATCCTTAAAAAACTGGAAAAATAGGCTTGAGCTGTGTCAGTGTTTTAGTATAATAGTCGGTCATGTAATTTTGATTTGCTGAGATGCTGACTCTGGGTCTTCAGGGGGTTACCCAGCAGATAGTTAACAGGCCAGATCTAAACTCCGTGCTACATACTAACGACCCATAAAAAAGTCAGATCTACATTTATCAGGCTGGGGAATTTTCAGTCATTTGGCAATTTTCAGCCAAATTTACTATTCTTTCAGTCAAGAGTCTAAGTTTCAGCCAAAGGAAAGGAAGGGGAAAAAACGATTGCACACAGTCATGTATGGATACACATGCCATATGGGACAGTGTAACTTCATTTTTGAAGGCTTGAATGTCAGTAGTTTACTTTTTGGTGCCAAGGGAGGCTGCTAAATGCCTTTAAAAATGCTAAAATTTGTTTTCTTAAGTGGGGCATTGGCCTTGTGGTCCCCCAGCTGCCTCTGCACCCTAGTCTAGGTTTGTCTTTTTTCCCCTCAGCACTTCCCCCAGTCTGTATCATTTCTGAACACAACACAAAACTAGATCTAAACTCAGTACTGGACTGAAATGTAGGTGAGATAAACATGCACGCTTCTTACCAATGGCAAGCATCCCTTTCTTGAGATCACCAGACATCTCACTGCTGATGGAATCCTCAATGTCTTTGTTGGCCAGCTTGGCATATTCCTGGAACGTTGCACGCAGTTGGGGATAACTGCGCGACACCAGCACCACGTTGAACCGAGACTCGTCTGTTCCCCACTTCTTTTCCCCAGCCTCGAACAGCGCTGTACACAATAAGGCATAATACATGTATAGCCATCTGTTTTGGTTTGGTTTGGGTGGGTTTTGTTGTTGGTGGTGGTTTTTTTTTTTTTTTTTTTGGGGGGGGGGGGGTGTTTGTTTTGGGTTTTTTTTATTTTTTAACGGGGACCGGGGGTGGGGGGGGGGAGGGGTTGAAGAAAGTCGTACTGCATAAACAACCCACTCATTGAGAAATGCTACCTAAGAAGCATACTGCTTTACAATGAACAAAACCTGGTTCGGGGTTTGTTGATTTGTGTCTACACCTTCTGGCCGGAGTTCTAGCATTGTATCTTGTTCAACAATGTCCAAGTCTCGTGCCTGACCTTGAGCATCTTGCTTGGCCTTGTTGCGATCAAACTCCTGCCCCTCGGGACGATTTGCTTGCAGGCATCCGATCAGCAGTCGCTTGAAGTGACCAGAGGTGTCGCCAGCTACATCTGCCTCGAGCTCTTTCCCATAGTCTGCAAATGAAATGAGAAGCATATAGGAAATGTAAGTGCCTTGCAATCTGCACATCTGGAGTAAGTTTATCAGGCTTTGAATAGGGAATCTGACCCTTTATTAGACCGCTTCAATTGCTCAAGCTCAGGAGGGTTTTTTTTTTGTTTTCGATGAATGTAAAGGTTCAGATTTCTACTTGTCATGTCATACCGTATGAAATTTATATATCCGTTTTGGTTCACCTCTCTCTCTCTCTCTCTCTCTCTCTCTCACACACACACACACACACACACACACACACGTACGTACACAACATATCTGTAACTCACTAGCTTTATACGCTTCCTTGATAGCCTTGAGCTGATCGTTGGTTCGGGTACAGATAATCTCCACCAGAACTTTTTCATCTGTACCCAGACCCTGCACATGCACATCAAAACAATTGACAAGCTGTATAAAATAAATCCTTGGTCAAGTAAGGAACAGTCAAGACGTCAGCAATTACGACATTTTTTTCTGTTCAACATGCCACTAAGATGTCACGCATGCATTTCAATGTTTATGTACCAGTAAACAAAAAAGAAGCATGCAGTGGTGACTGCCTGGAGGTTTGAAGTCTTCAAGAAAAGACCTAGACTCCAGAGTGCAGTCCCTTTTCGGCGGGGCGTGAAAATGTGACTGCTTACACCCAGCGCCATTTTTAAAAATGGCAAAATTTTTTTTAGAAAAGCAGAGACTTGTGTGTCATATGATTCGATTTGAAACGAATTCTTGAATATCCAACCACTTTTCGTTTGGGCAAAATCTTTGCCAGCGGACAATTATTGTTGCGCTTTGATGGCACTGTTTACGTGGTACACTGATCCAACAGGATGTGAGTAAACGGCAAGGGGGTTGCACTCTGACAGGCAAGGGTGTTGCACTCTACAGGCAAGTATTATTGCACGGTGCAGACGATCACGTACCTGCCTTGTGGTGGAATAAGAGACGATTACAAAAGCAAACACACCCGTGCTCTAGGACTGAATGTAATAATAGATCTGTCCATTCAGACAGAGACATGTTATGTATGCCTCTGATTCAGAAACACGCCTACTTTCACTCTGAAGACAGCCTGCCATCACCTGCGCCACTGAGGATCCCTCTGGGTTCAAAGCTGGTCAAGGATGACATAGTGCGCGACCTTGTGTTTGAGAGCACCGAGACAATTTAGGGCCATCACGGTAGCGCAGTGAGCGCCATTTCCCCACCGTGCACAGAGGTACTTTCCACTGAAAGACTCTGTGCCCCAGAGAGTGGAAAAGACCAGAGGATAGTTGCCTCCCCCTGAACCGACAGCGCCACATTTTCTTTTTGGAGCTCCTAATTTCTTCTTTTTTTCAAACATTTATCAACCTCATCTCTTACTTTCTGAAAGCTGAGAAAGTATCCCAAGATCTTACCGAAATAGCTTTGTGAAGCTGCTTGGCATCAAAATCAGCTGACCCCAGCAGACTCTCCACACACAATGTCTTGAAGTTTCCGCTCAGTTCACTCTTCAGCTCCTCAGCCAAGTCCTGGAAACAAAAACAGCAAGCAGAAAATATGCAAAAATGAATGAAAAAAAAACCCTGCCCATTACAAAAGGAAAAGCGCATGGTTAAGTTTTATTATTAGGTATAGATGCAAGGATGGTTGGATTATTCATACACGACATTTTGACAGGGTAGGTGGGTGTTTGGGAGTTTAATGTCTTTTTCCACCACATACGGGTGATATCAAAGACGGGGCAACGATGAAAAAGCCAGCACAATATTTGGCCCCGGCCGGGGTTCGAACTCACGACCCGAGCATTGGCAGTCCAACGCTCTACCATTTGGCTACCGCGGCTCCCCCATTTTGACAGCCTAAACCAATAGCTCACGATAATGTCATTGCAGTATGTCATCATGTCCTCACCAGTGAAATAATAATATGGTTGAGATGAAGTTTGGAGGGCCGCCAACAATGTGCAATAATATATCTTTAGCATAATACTTACGGTGATTTCGTGCTGTGTGGAACACACACACCACACACATACATACACACACACACACACACACACACACACACACACACAAACCAACCCTACCCTAATCTCCTCACCTTTCCAAACATAGTCTTGTATGTGACAGCAATTTCTTTGCGCTGATCCTGAGATCGATGACTGAGCACTTCTATAATGGCAGCTTCGTCAGTTCCTGCGCAAAAAACAAAAACGGCCGACCTGTAGTTACTGATGGAAACTGCAATAATGTACACTTTCTGGACCTAAATCTGAAAAGCGCCAAAAAACTGCATTAGTGTTCTCCATCTTCCTGTGCAACAACAACTTGCTGGTTATTAAGTCTGCATAAGCGTCAAATTTTGTATAAAGGTCGCTTGAGCGACCAGTTAAATTTGACAATGGCTCCACAAAATTTGACTGTACCGTAACTAAACTTTGCATACTTGCATGATAAAGTCGTAATCTTGATGTGTTCAGGTGGAAATTACCAAATTGCAAGGTTGAAATAAGTACAGGAGATGTGTTCACGCAGGCACGTGCCGACCTACAGCCTCCCATCACTTACCCCATCCCTTCATGGCTTTGCGCAGGGCCTCGCAGTCCTGCTCAGCATTGAACCCTTCAAAGGGCACGACTGTGGGATCCTCCTGAACAGGTTCTGACTCCATCTTCACATCCTCATCAAGCTCCTCCTCTGTCTTCATCTTCACCGCCTGCACAAAACCCTTGCCCGCTGGCAACAGAATAATGTCCAGTGTTAAAAGCACATCTTCTGACAGATTTTTTTTCTTCTTTTTTTTTTTTGCTGCCCCCAACTTTTTGCCAGCTCCAGTGGTGTTCCTCCCAGGTCGTGGGTGGAATCCATGGAGGGCTCAAAAGCTGGGGCAATTTTAATTATGCATGATGATGGAGATGAGGATGATTGTAAGATGATGCCATGGAGGGCCGTGTTGTTTGGGACTAGGTCGCCTTCCACGCTTCCTGTCATAGATATCCCAGCGTTAACCAGGCCCAGGAACTACAGCACCTGCAGTGCCAGCTGTGTAATCATCCACATTGTAAGACGTGTCATACCAAGGGAACCCCGAAAGTTGCACCCGTGAAGTGGGTGAATCTTGGCTGTGTGGCAACTGCCTCCCCACTGGGCCCATAGCACACCTGCTTTGGATAGGAGCCGACCAAGGTAGGAAATATCCTGCTTCTTCTGACAGATCTTGGCTCACAAATCGATTGGAGGTGTTTTGGTGATGTCTAGTATTGCGTCACTTAGACACATTCACAGTTACATCAAAAAGACTTTATTCTCAAGTTTTACACACACTACCATGCAAAAAGCACACAACAGTACAAGACACAATCAGGTGTACCCTGGCACCTCGGTGAAGACGCGACGTCCACTTGCAATTATAGCATACATAACTAAATTAGCATATTATGAGGCTTTTAATTAACAGCACACACGCACACACACACACACACACACACACACACACTTCTCCATTCATATACAGTACTCACATTTGGCAGCCATTTCTGGTGGGGGTCCTCCAGTAACAAGTGCCAGCAGCGTTCTCTGGTAGTCTCCAGATGTGTCGTCCTGTGGAACATACAAAGGTGGCAAGCACTGAAGCAAGACAGTCTGAACACAGGAGTTAGCATATTAATGTCTGATGCAAAATGCACAGCAGTCCTGAAATTAGTTGTGTTCTCATAAGCACTCCCTGCTGCGGTTCACATTCGAAAAACAAAGGTACCCCAGCAACAGTGGCAGCTGAAGCATTTCAAGGGGCTGATGCTTACATTTTTATGCTCACAAATCGTTCTGAGCTGTTTTCATGGGACCTATCATCACACCACTAAGACACCTGAACAATGACAGCATCTGTAAAGCTGGCACTGAGCCACCTGAAGCATACTTAATGACGAGGCGACCACACTGAGCGCTGCAGCAGTGTAACAGCTGTCATAGAATTTGATGTTCGATCACTCACACAAAGCGTAAACAACATTGTATTCACTATTGCATAAAGTGCTGTACTAATCATCAAGATAAAGATTTTGAGCATACGGTGTGCAAAACTGTTCCAAAATGTAAGTTTGCTTAGCAAAGAAAAAAAAAAAGTTTGCTTAGCAAAGATAGAATTAGCCCGTTCAAGTGAAAGCCGGCTAACTTTGCATACTTACACTGTTTCACAGACTCACAGACTGACTGACTACTAACACACAGGAATAATAAAGCTGACTATCTTTGCATACTGACCGTGATGTACTGTTCCAGTGTCTGCCCTGTCAGCTTCTCGAACTCTTCCTTGATGTTGGCCAGGTCAATTTCACAACGACTGACAATCACCCGTATCAATGTGTCGTCATCTGTTCCCACACCTTTCATCGTCTTTTGCAGCTGCCGGGCGAAGTGGCCAAACTTGTTTTGCACACACCGCACTGCACAAAAATTTCACTCACATTTTAAAAAAATGTTTTCAATAATAACTTGAGCGAGGGGTTAGCTGCTGCAGCTGAAATAATGCATGAAATGATGAAATAATGAACTGTAAAATTAACACATGGGCATGCAACCATGAAAAAAAAAAGGAAAAGAAAAGGTAGACTTCCTCCAAGAAAGAAAATGGGATCTTTATATTCAAAGGCAAAACAACACTATCAGCGAATCTCCATCTGAATTATGACCCAATTCAGTGAAGCAAAATCCCCGACCAACCAAGTTTCTGCCCACAGCGGTTTTTGAACCTGGTACCTCAGGTTCAAGAAGGCTGTGCTTTAACCACAGGTCAAATCCCCTTGTGACTTCAATTAGATGTACTGTATCCTGTGTGGTGGCTTCAATTAGACTATATCCTGTGTGTGACTTCAGTTAGACTGTATCCTCTGTGTGTGTGTGTGTGTGTGTGTGTGTGTGTGACTTCAATTACACTGTATCCTCTGTGTGTGCGTGCATGCCTGCGTGCCTACCTGCCTGTCTCTCTCTCTCTCTCTCAATGCACCTTAATGCACAGCTGGGTGAATATGTTGTTGCAGTTCTTTTTGTAACGGCCTATGGCCAAAACAACAAATAACACACAGAGAAAACCCTACTGAATTGAATTTCAATGAGACTGATCTAACGAAGACAGCAGCTGCAGCTCACCAATAGTTTTCATTCCACTCAGCAAGTCACCGGACAGCTCGCTCTTCAGTGCCTCCTCTATATCCTTTTTGGAAATCTTCTTGTACTCTTCAAACGTCGCGCGAAGCTGTGGGTAGCTGCGCGAGACCAGAATGACGTTGAAGCGAGATTCGTCAGTCCCCCATTTTCCTTCTCCGGCTTCGTACAGAGCCTTGGCGTCCTGGTGCGCTTTGTTGCGATCGACTTCCTTGCTGTCGCTGCGATTGGCTTGTACCAGGCCCACCAGAAGCTTCTTGAAGTCGCCGGATGTGTCACCGATGATGTCTTTCTCCAGCTCCTTGCCATATTCTGGTGACGAACAAAGCAGTGAATCATCACAGGGTTTACAGATTCTGGCATGGAACTTTGGCACTCAATTTTGTGAAATAGCTCAAAGGATTTTGCTGAAAGGAAAACTTTTGTTTCAAAATCCATTGGGTGGGGTGGGTGGTGGGGCCGCGATAAAAAGCAAAAAATATTGTCAGTCTGTACATATATACCATCATCTGGAATGTGGAATCTGTGAACACAACACCAAGTAATCCTCCTCAGCTCAACAGGTCTACAGACCCTGCAATGAATCCATGAAACTTACTTTCTTTGTAGACACGCTTGACTTCCTGCAGCTGTGCGTTGGAGCGTGTACACAGCACCTCGATCAGGACATCCTCATCGGTGCCCAAGCCCTTACAAAAAAGAAATAATACATTATTTTATCCATACACTTTTGAGTTCCGAAAAGTAATCAATGCGTTGAAGTAATACCACTGTTGACGATTATACCGAACAGCAGCGGTCCCTATAATGTGAAGCATGAAGCCACAGCAGTGGTGGGTACACTGTAGGGATGTGCCGATTAATCGAAAACCGGAAAAAAATCAATTTAGTTTTTGGACGATTCAATAAACTGTTTCGACGCTCGAATCGCGATTCACTCGGCAACTTCCCGAACCTTTTCGGAACTTGCCGAAGTTGTAAAAGGGGCATAACTCTTGTCGCTATCGACTGAAAAATGGCAAAACAACTTCAACAACGTGAACGTCTCGTCCAAAATCCGAGAGGGAAATCAGCAGTCTGGAAAAGTTTCTTTGTGAAAGAAGTTGGCGGAACAATTCTGACAGATGGAGCCACTGAAGCTTACTCGGGGTTGCCTCCCCTCATAGGTCACCAGGTTCGCGGTAAATCGCCGAAAAAAAAACGGTTTCGTCGTGAAATCGCAATTCGAAAACCGATTCGGCCCACCCGAATCGGAACATCCCTAGTACACTGGCTAGTGGGAAGTACTACAGATAGTAGGGGCAACAGCTTATTGCAGTATTTTACGTTTGAAAATGAGTAATATCACCAAGTAGTGTACACTGCTTTTCTACCATTTGCAAGCAAATCTTCACATCAATTTTTGGGGGAAAAGGGAAAGAGGGGGCAACAGCGATGACTCAGCGATCAGTGGCCTGCCTACCCGCAATAGTATCAGCAGAGTTGGCAAAATCAAATGCTGAATTTAGTCAGTCTTTCACGTCTGACTGCATAGTAAAACAAATGCTTCAGGAAAATAGCCCACATAGCACGGGATGCAGAGCCAGGCTCGGTCTGAAATCGTGCAATTTCACGCGTGTTCATGAGCAAAACGGGAAACGGCAACAGTGGTATTCCCACAGGAGCTAATACTATTCACTACAATGTGCTTTGGCATGTCAAATCAGTTAAAAATTTAACTTCAAAGAGTATAAAAAAATAGGAACACAATTATGCTGATCAGTTGTAGTTCCATTCTTCTCCCCAAAGACTATGTTGAATGGAAGGTGATCTGCATGAAGTATTTCAAACCTGATTTTCTGTGGAACATACCTTGATAGCTTTGTGGCATTGATATGCATCAAATTCAGCAGGAGCCATGCAGAGACTTTTCAGCACCTCACAGAAATTGCCACTTGTATCTCCCTTGATGTCATCTATCAGGTCCTAGGTAACAAAGCAGATAGAATATTCATTACAAATTCTACATTACTTATTCAATGGCACTACACACACTACACAAAATTCCACCACATTTGTACATTGGATACGCTGGATGCTCACATACTCTGCTGCAAATTCTGCTGTTTGAGAGAATTTTGAACTTGACCTGTGCTACAGTGTTGAAACAGGTGCATTTGCCAGCAAACTATTTTTAAAAAAACAACAACAAACAAACACAAAAGAAACAAACAAACATCCAAGGATGCTTGTGGGTTTCCAACATAGAATGACTACCCAGGAATATAACAACAAAACAAAAACAAACTGCATTGCAGGTAGAAAGGAATACGTGGTACATTTTACATAGCATACTCCGTGCATGTCTTATGCATAAAAATATATGTATATCGTCGCTGATATATGAGAATGTGCTAACTGACATTTTCATACTTTTGAGAAATTCAATAAAAACGTTTGAAAAAAATCATACATGTGTCACTTAGGCTCTTATCATACATGTGTTTTCCATCATGTTCCTATGCTCAGTTTGATTCGCGGATTTGTCAGAAAGTGCGGCAAATTTTTAAAGACCCGGGAGTGCCAAAAACAGGTTTCGCGCCAAAATGTCAGTTAGCACATTCTCATATACCAGCGACGATATATATCTGACATCCTACCTTGCCAAACATTGTTTTGTACGCAGCACAGATTTCCATGCGCTGTGGGTTGGAACGGTATGCCAGCACATTTATAAGAGCATCTTCGTCTGTGCCTGTGAACAGTAAAACGCAAAAGTCAGTGACGTGAGTATAAATACACCACGGTCCACAGTTTCTAAAAATGAATCGACTGGGGTACCAAATCTATCAGACTTCTGCTTCACTTTAAAATCTTTCAAGTTTGCACATGGCTTCTGCCAAACAGGAACAGGCAACCATAGTCTTGGCGAAATCTCAGACACTTTGCATCGCCTTGTACTGAATGTGACGAATAATGTATATTTTTTAATGTGCGGTTATTACTTTAATAGCTATTCTAAATGATACATATCATTAATACTGAGATTGTTTTATGTGATATTCAATTCATAGAAATCGTCATCCTAATTGTAGTGTGTATTGTGCATTATTTTATGTGTATCTTTATTTTATGTGTATTATCGACTTGTTTCTTATGCCCACCAGACTGAATTTCCCCCTTGGGATAGTAAAGATAGATTTTATTTCATTTGATCTGATCAGCCAACAGATTGAACAAAACTCACCAGACTGAATTTCCCCCTTGGGATAGTAAAGATAGATTTTATTTCATTTGATCTGATCAGCCAACAGATTGAACAAAACTCACCAGACTGAATTTCCCCCTTGGGATAGTAAAGATAGATTTTATTTCATTTGATCTGATCAGCCAACAGATTGAACAAAACTCACCAGACTGAATTTCCCCCTTGGGATAGTAAAGATAGATTTTATTTCATTTGATCTGATCAGCCAACAGATTGAACAAAACTCACCAGACTGAATTTCCCCCTTGGGATAGTAAAGATAGATTTTATTTCATTTGATCTGATCAGCCAACAGATTGAACAAAACTCACCAGACTGAATTTCCCCCTTGGGATAGTAAAGATAGATTTTATTTCATTTGATCTGATCAGCCAACAGATTGAACAAAACTCACCAGACTGAATTTCCCCCTTGGGATAGTAAAGATAGATTTTATTTCATTTGATCTGATCAGCCAACAGATTGAACAAAACTCACCAGACTGAATTTCCCCCTTGGGATAGTAAAGATAGATTTTATTTCATTTGATCTGATCAGCCAACAGATTGAACAAAACTCACCAGACTGAATTTCCCCCTTGGGATAGTAAAGATAGATTTTATTTCATTTGATCTGATCAGCCAACAGATTGAACAAAACTCACCAGACTGAATTTCCCCCTTGGGATAGTAAAGATAGATTTTATTTCATTTGATCTGATCAGCCAACAGATTGAACAAAACTCACCAGACTGAATTTCCCCCTTGGGATAGTAAAGATAGATTTTATTTCATTTGATCTGATCAGCCAACAGATTGAACAAAACTCACCAGACTGAATTTCCCCCTTGGGATAGTAAAGATAGATTTTATTTCATTTGATCTGATCAGCCAACAGATTGAACAAAACTCACCAGACTGAATTTCCCCCTTGGGATAGTAAAGATAGATTTTATTTCATTTGATCTGATCAGCCAACAGATTGAACAAAACTCACCAGACTGAATTTCCCCCTTGGGATAGTAAAGATAGATTTTATTTCATTTGATCTGATCAGCCAACAGATTGAACAAAACTCACCAGATTGAATTTCCCCCTTGGGATAGTAAAGATAGATTTTATTTCATTTGATCTGATCAGCCAACAGATTGAACAAAACTCACCAGACTGAATTTCCCCCTTGGGATAGTAAAGATAGATTTTATTTCATTTGATCTGATCAGCCAACAGATTGAACAAAACTCACCAGACTGAATTTCCCCCTTGGGATAGTAAAGATAGATTTTATTTCATTTGATCTGATCAGCCAACAGATTGAACAAAACTCACCAGACTGAATTTCCCCCTTGGGATAGTAAAGATAGATTTTATTTCATTTGATCTGATCAGCCAACAGATTGAACAAAACTCACCAGATTGAATTTCCCCCTTGGGATAGTAAAGATAGATTTTATTTCATTTGATCTGATCAGCCAACAGATTGAACAAAACTCACCAGACTGAATTTCCCCCTTGGGATAGTAAAGATAGATTTTATTTCATTTGATCTGATCAGCCAACAGATTGAACAAAACTCACCAGACTGAATTTCCCCCTTGGGATAGTAAAGATAGATTTTATTTCATTTGATCTGATCAGCCAACAGATTGAACAAAACTCACCAGACTGAATTTCCCCCTTGGGATAGTAAAGATAGATTTTATTTCATTTGATCTGATCAGCCAACAGATTGAACAAAACTCACCAGACTGAATTTCCCCCTTGGGATAGTAAAGATAGATTTTATTTCATTTGATCTGATCAGCCAACAGATTGAACAAAACTCACCAGACTGAATTTCCCCCTTGGGATAGTAAAGATAGATTTTATTTCATTTGATCTGATCAGCCAACAGATTGAACAAAACTCACCAGACTGAATTTCCCGCTTGGGATAGTAAAGATAGATTTTATTTCATTTGATCTGATCAGCCAACAGATTGAACAAAACTTTCAAAGATCAACATTTTCACTCAAATCAGTTTTTTTTTTTTTTTTTTTTAAGTGCACCCAACAAGAGTCATCTGGTAAAACAAACATTGTTGAGATAAAAATAAATAAATAAATAAATAAATAAATAAATAAAATACAATGCACTAACCGAGGCCCTTGATAGCTCCATGCAGAACCTCAGCATCTTGCTCTGCATTGAAGTTTGCATACGGCTCCACTGTTCCCTTTTGCTGTAAACACAAACACACAGCAGGACATTTATATACAATGTATTTATATTATTTTGAAGGATAAAATTTCCTCACTAAATGAAATCACCACAATGAAAAGTGTCAACAGTTCAAAATTTACATGTAACAATTATGTTCTTTTTTAAGCTCTTCTAATGTTCTGTGCTTTATGCCATAATTTTGTTCTAATTATTGCATAGATTACAGGTCACCTTTGGTAGAACACAGTCTTGGAAAGTCCACACAGTGCGACTATGATAAACTTTTTAGCATTACAGTATTAAGAACATTCACTGATATGACTTTAGAGAAGGCGTCTGTATCTTGGGAGCTGAAACTCTGACCACACCATTACTGATTTTCAAGCACAACCAGTTTGTCCTGCAGGTGAACTGTATAGGGCGTTTAATTTTTTTTCCATTAACATCAGTACACTGTGGAGTTTTTGTGTGTGTGTTTTTTTTTAATAAAACTCAAAACTGAGTTTGGCCCATACACAATGTACAGTTCACGCTGAAGGATTGGACAAACAAATACAGTGAAGTTTGGTTAACAAACACAACGACACTGCTGACTCATCTCATTATCACCTTCACTTACATTCAAGTTCTCTGTTTCCATCTCATAGTAAGGGTCTTTCTTTGGGGCAGGTTTTTCTTTTTTTGGTGGTTTCTTCTCCGTGTCAGACGCCTTCTTTTCAGGCTCTTTCTTCTTTCCTGTAGGGGGCTTGGTATTTTTCTTCACAGATCCACCTGAGGCAAAGTCAGATAGACTGAGTGAGAGTCTATGATTCAAGGTACATGTAACGTTAAGTATTGCAAACTTGAACAAGTGTGTTTCAAATTTTACATGATGGTGGCTACTTGGAATGGGTATCCACACTGAATGATCCTGTGTACGCTGTGGGTGTGATTGTGGATCTCTCTCATGGGTGTGCATTCAGAATGAATGGGTGTGCGCACTGGGTATTACAGTGGATATTTAGTTGCAGTGGGTGTGCACACTAAGTGAATTGGTGTGCTCCGTGGGTGTGAAGGCTAATATTTGCAATGGGAGTGCAATCAGAATGAAAAAGTGCGTGTCTCGTGTGTGTAATTTGATGATTATTTGCAGTGGGGGTGCACACATAATGAATGGGTGTGCTCCATGGGTGAGGGTGAGAATGCTTGAAGTGGGTGTGCATGCAAAGTGAATGGGTGTGCTCCGAGGGTGTGAAGGCAGATATTTGCCACATAAGGGTGGATACTTGTTTGCAGTGGGTGTGCACAAAGAATGAATGGGTGTGTGTCATGGGTGTGAAGTGGAATGCCAGGTGTGTGTGTGTGTGTGTGTGTGTGTGTGTGTGTGTGTGCACATGAAGACAGTGGATGTACAGCATGGAGATGGATGCTAGCACTGGGCGTGCAACTGGAGTGAATGGGTGTTTACCAGAAACCAGAAAGCAACTCTAAATTGTTTGCACTACTTACGTGGTACTCCTGGCTTGGCCATGAGAAGACTGATTCGGTAACCATCTCCCTCATCCTGGAACTTTGCTTCCAGCATCTGGAGGAGGAAATGGAGAGAAGCTCATCTTGCTAACATTTCTTTTTGTGTGTGTGTTTTTGATGTTTGTTTTTTTTTGTTTGTTTTTTGTTTTTGTTTTTTTTTGGGGGGGGTTGTTTTTCAATTCATCTTTATTGTCCCATAAATGGGAAAATATGCCTGCTGCTTACCCAAACGATGACTGCAGAAGGGTCTAACAGGCAGTGCGTCGGATATAGCCACTGCACTATTGAACAGCCATCACTGCTGTCATTGTGATGAAATATGGGTTTGAGCTCCTGATACGTGATACCGGATTTTCTAGGCTACCAGGCTGCTCATCAGGGGTTTCTCTCGGGGTTATCTGGCTTTCCTCCCCCAGCAAAATTGAATTCTTGGATAGATATTGGGTGGCACTGCACCACGGCGACGCGCTTCCCCCAGGGGAAGCAGCCCAAATTTCCCAACAGGGATAATAAAAACAGCAACAACAAAAATTGTTTAAAGCACACGTGCACGCGCACACACACACACACACACACACACACACACACACACACACACACACACACACACGCATGCACACACACAACGCACCACACACACGCACACACACATGCACACACAAAAACACTCACACCACCCATAATTGAAACTAAATGTTCATGGTACATGTAATAACCAAGACTTCATGAAACCTCACATTCCTACCTACACATTGACACAACATATATTTTCACAGCATGCTGATATGGAAATTATATTTACCTTGCCCATTTTTGGTTCTGCCACTTTAAGGCGGAAATCTCCGTTTGATTTTGCGTAGTTGACCATGTGCGCGTAGATGTGCAGCATGTTTTCTTTGAAATCCCCTGAAGCAACAAAAACAAAATTGCTAAAGCAAACTTTCTTCTCTTTTCAGCACAAGAATGAATTGCATAATTGTGAGCATTTACAGAATCATGAAGTTTTGGTCACCATGAACTGCCACTGAAGAAATCATCAAAATACAGAAAAGCCAGGTTTGCACTGAAATTTTAATTTCCAAAACCACAAAATTATTATGCTACAAAGATTTGGACATCAACTTTACTGAAACAGATGTGAACAGATTTTAGTAACTTAATACATATCATAGAGTCTCAAAAGAAAGAACAGGCATAGATAAGCCAACGATTAGGTTACAGTACCAACAGATACATATCAGAACATGTGTTTCTCACAGAAAGCGTAACAATACAAAATTTGTTTTAAGATAATGTGGATGACTGCGAACTGTGGCATTTGTCATTTGTGTAGTTAGCATTACATTAGAAATACGACACTGACAGTTGTAAACAGACTGCCATGCACACATTCCAGACTAATCCAACAAAAACAAAAACAAAAAGTGGGATAAGTGCCAATACAAAACACTACTGTAAGACGTCACAGAGCTAAAGGGTACTAAATGTATGTATCAACGCAATGCATATGACAGGTGCTAAAATCAGGTGGCAACATGTTAAATATAAATATTCCGTCCCCCTCTCTCTGTACACTGTTAATAAAGAATGTAGCTATTATGCAAAACATGTTACTTGCTTTAACAAACTGTATGATCACAGCAGGACCGAAGGATTGAGCAAACACACATAACGAGATCAAATACAGACCCACTTCAACAACAAAAATGAAATTGCTGTACAGCCTGCTATGCTCAAGAATCTAGCGATCCAAACAGCTGAATTTTACTAAATACTGATTTAAGATTGTCATACCCTGCCAAGCAATCATCTCACAACATTTTTAGTTGAACCCCGTGTCCCCATCTCTCCTCCGTCTGTACCCAGCAAGCAAAGCGTTTCCGGCTCGCGACAGACCAGAAAAGGTCACAGTAGGGTTAGAACGATTCCGCATGCTTCGCCCATCACGGGTGGGATACGTACCATTGCCTGGACTAACGGCGTTGAGAGGGGGATCCTGGTATGACGGTCTGTACTCCACGGCAGGTTTCGGGGGAGCCTGCTTTTTTGAATTTTCCTCCATGAGTTTGCGGATGTCTCCGAGCGTTACACCCTCTTCCTTCTTTTCTTCCTTCGGTCGAAGACCCTGTAGACAAAAGGGAAAATGTGGACTTTATCGACAGGGCAAAACAAGCATTCAAGAGTCTGGCATCCAGAAGATAATACTAATGGATGGGAGAGGAGGGAGATGTGAGGTGTGGCAGGGAGGGGTGCGCAAGTTACAGAGACAGTGGTGGGGTGGGAATAGCAAGCTTGGAAACCTCCAGTTTTGGCTGGTTTCATTGGGGGGGGGGGGGGGGGGGGGTTACTGACAAATGAGCCTGAAAAGCATCATATCAGTTTTCAGCATGCTAAAGGATAAGGAATTTGCATTGGTGATAGTTAGAATTCCTTAAATGGGAAATGCTCCATTGCAGCAGGTTTAAAAAGAAAAAAAAAAAGAAAAAAAAAAGGTGTACTGGGATGGGTGGAAGCTGCCAACATTAGATTTTTTTCTAACAGCAAATTCAACACCAACGAAGAGACATCAATGTATGTATGAAATGGTAAAAATAAAATGTCAGCTTCTGCTTTCACCTGAATCATCTGTTCTGTCAGGAAGCCATATTGGACAGGGTACTGTGGGACAGGCGGCCCGTTGCCAAAGGCGACCATTCCAGGCTGGGCGTTCATGCCAGGCCACGCGCTGCCAGGCGGTGCTCCCCATATGTTGATCTGTGTCCCAGAGTAGTTGGTGGGGTTGAACGGTCCATCAGGTATCTGCACTGTTGGATTTGGAGCTGCGCAGGAAAAATGACATGTATTTGTGATAAAGAGGGTGCTAGAGAAACTGTATTAAGTTCTTGGCTGATTTATTTAAGAATAGACATTGTTGAGTGTGCACAATAAGCAAAGGGGGTGGTGGTGGTGGTGGTGGTGGTGGTGGTGGTGGTGTGTGTGTGTGTGTGTGTGTGTGTGTGTGTGTGTGTGTGAATGTGTGTGTGTGTGTTACTAGAGAAGATAAGAGGGTGGAGGGAATTGGGGGGTGGGTGGTGGTGGTGGTGGTGGGGGGGGGTAATGATTATCTCCACACCCATTACTAAGTCAACAGGTAACAAGATACAACTGTGCCTGGTTCACGGAGAGGTGTCCATTTGCAATTACTTGTATGCGTGTACTTCTGAGAAAGAAAGCAAGGCACACCTGTACATGAGGAAATGGATTTTTTTTTTTTTTTTTTTTTTTTGGGGGGGGGGGGGGGGGGCAACAGTAAGCACAGGTTTGTGTAAGAAAGCATCCATTCAAAAGGGTAGACAGCATGAGTTGATCTTGCTTCGAGTGACTTGATTACCTTGTTCGTCTGCCCCCGATCCAAATCCATCGTACAGACCAGTAGTTGCCCATGCCTCTTTGGGAGTGGCTCGCCCCTTTCTGACAGGAGACTGCAATGTTATGATTTTTTCGTTTAAATGCTTATTTGTGACTCACAGTGAACAGTGACTGCAGACCTTTAGAGTTCATTTAAAAAAGAAAACATTAACAGTCAACTTTTTAAAACAGTTGACCGACATTTTACATGTTAAATGCACTGTATACCACACACATAAACACCCTACCTTTTTCCGTTTTGATTTAGATCTGGATGACTTTGAGGTGAGTGTGGCCGATGTGTCTGTATCTGTGGTGACATCTGTGGTTTCGAAGAAGCTAGATGTGTCTGTGTTGCCGCTGCAGTCTCCAATGTCATCAACCTGGAATGTCTTTGAAACGACAGCACTCTCATGGAGGCGATCTCTGGAAGGACAAAAAGCAACAAAACCATGACAAGTCAAATTAAATGCAAATCCTGAATTGTCCTTACAATGACTAAGAATTGGAGGGGGGCTGAATCATGATGAGAGAGAACATGACATCCTCCTGTAATATCTCTAAAATGACTAATAATTAGGGCAAGGGTGTCAGGGGAGTGGGGGGGGGGGGGGAGGAGGTGGGGTATTCACAGCAAAAACAAACATTTTGTATTCTTCAGATATTTCAGTGACATTCAGTATAATTTTAAACACATCCATCATCAGAAGGTACATGTGAAACATAGGTGATAATGATCTCCATGTTGATTCGTGTAACCGAAGACTCTCCAGCAGTATGATAATCCTGTACGTTTCCACATGTTTGAAAGAAATTCTGCATATAGCATACCATACCTTGACACTGCCACCGCCCTCACAGTTCGCTTGCCGGGCTTCAGCGTGAATGGGGCAAAATATTTGAAAGTGAACTCCTTGCTCCCGATCTTTCTCTGGAATGGCATCGGCTTGGACCCATCAGTGGTGAAATACAGCTTACAGTTTGGTGCCTCTGTAAATAAAAATCACAAAGATACACAAATACACAGCCACAAACGGCTAATCCATGACTTTCCAACCGTCACATCTCCTAGAAATGTTGTGACAGGGCATTAAAACAAGGATGACCTTTTTATTCAATAATAATAATAATAATATAAAAATCATTTAAATGTGATGCCTGTCCGTCATTAGAAGCTCCAGGCGCTATTACAATAGGAGGTAAAAACAAACTGACATTTAAGTAAGCATTTCGAGGCACACACGCACACACACACACACACACACACACACACACACACACAAACACACTCACACACATGTAAAATTCTGCAGCTAAAGTAAGACACGCAAGAGGTTAGTTAGTTAGCCACTTAGGGCCTAACGACACGCGAGCAACAAAGACCTTTTTGCAGCTGACACACAAGAGGACAACACAGATTTCTAAAGCAACAAAAATAGCAACCACATAGTACGGCACAACCAGTGAGACAATTAGATGCTCATAATATAATACAAATGATAAGAAACGGAATGGATGGTAAGAAAAAACAAATGACCAAAGTAACACTTTGGCTGTCATCACTGATGAAAATGGCGAAAAAACATAAGCTGATACAAGTGATGGCAAGTGTGAATACACACACAAACATTTTAAAAGGAATGTGAATGATTCAACTGTTTACAACAAACTGAAGTTTATCCAATTTCCCAGTATCAAACAGCTCTAGATGTGACACAATACAAACCTATTGAGATGTCAATGTAGGTGCTGGTGTCAATGTGGTTTGTGGCCAGACCACCAAAGTGCTCGCGCACCGGTGTAATGAACGGGGCTGGTAGCGCCCCTGCACTTGGCATCTTGAGTGTTTTCTGTTCCTGTGAAAAAGTGACGTTTTGAAAATTAGTACATGCTTCTGCATGTGTATGGGCTTATACTTGCAAGTGCTGACATATTCTTGCAAGTGCTGACATTCATACTTTAGCAGTTTGATTAGAGAAATAAGAAAACTTGTACCGTGGCCTAGGTGGCCTTCAAAAATGTCAGCAGTTCAACTGAAAGCGCGATGTAGACACTAGAGCGTTAAAGAGAAAGGAGACCATGTTTTCAGACACACAACAGAACTTGCGGGATTATGGAAAGCAAGACACAGCAGGTGCCCGTTTCATTTCTCGCTTGTTTTGCATAAAATCAAAGGAGAAAATATCCTGTCTGGCACATGAGACTGATGGAAAAACTCCCTACATCCTGTATACATGCAGACGGTAGTTTTCTTACCTCCCACTGCACAAAATGCCGCTTTTGGGTTCAATATTTGGCTGTCGTCAGGCAGCCATGTCTAATCAACAATCCGCTGTGCGTAGGTGGGTGGGATTCTGATTGGATAAAATTCCGACCCTGACCCCGGAAGCACAACTCCTCTTTAATTTACTGCGGAGCTGTCCTTTCCATGTGGGCCACGAGAGATCAACAGTAGCAAAAGATGGCCCAATATAATTTTAAGAATATCACGGTGGTGCCGCCGTTTAAGGTAAGATGTTTGTTTTTCCGCGTAGTGGTTGACGTCTCCTGTCTGTCTATCGTCTTTTGCCGAAAATCCAAACGTGTACAAGCCATAATCGGCCTTCTTACTGGTAAACATTAGACACACTAGTGTCAGTGTGTTGCAGTGCGGTGACTGAGTTGGTGTAAGCTTCTATTCGGATTCACGAGGATTCTTGTCCTCATATTTTTCTTAACTTTACGCCCGTCCCATTTCACATACCTTTGCTGTTTTGTTGTTGTTGTTGTTGTTTTTTAAATCCAGTACTCATGTTTTACCCCGTCCTCTCGCGTCCAAACGTCACTAATCTAGGCACTCTGTTCTGCAGGACTTCATCGACATCGTCCTGTCAAAGACACAGAGGAAAACACCAACAGTGATCCATCGGCACTACAAGATCACGCGCATCCGCACATTCTACATGCGCAAAGTGAAGTTTGCACAGCAGACTTTCCACGACAAACTGACACTGATCATCACAGAGTTTCCAAAGCTTGATGTAAGTTTGGCTTACTGGTAGTGTGTGTGTGTGTGTGTAGGTTTTTTGTAGTTTTCTTCTTCATGATGATCGTTTTTGGTTTGTGTTTGTTCGTTTGTTGTTGTTTGTTTGATTTTGTTTGTTTGTTTTTGTTTGTATTTTGTTGTTTTGGGTTTGTTTGGTTTGTTTGTTTGTTTTGGGGTTGGTTTGTTCGGTTTTTTTATCCCTTTTTGTTGTTGTTGTTTTGGGGGGTGCTGTTTTATCAGTTTCAGTTTTTAGAAAATCAGGAGGGAGGTGGCAAGAATCAGGATTACTAGTAATATAAAGAGGGAAGGTTACATTACAAGGAGACAGCAGAACGTTGTCCAGGTTCTTTGTTTACCACTCCAAGGAAAAACAGGTGTGTACTTCACCACCTGGCTTTGTGATTGCTTGCTGATTAATGTACTCATACTCACTGTTTGCAGGACCTTCATCCTTTCTATGCCGACTTGATGAACATTCTGTATGACAAGGACCACTACAAACTTGCTCTGGGACAGATCAACACAGCACGGCACCTCATTGACAAGTAAGCCATCTCAACAGAGCACAATATACTGTTTTGTTTTGTCTTTTCTTTTCTTGTCTGTGTTAAACCATATTTTTATTGCAGCTATACAGAAGGCAATGCAGAATCCACGAACACACACACGTACACTCATAGAGTAAGGATTTCTTTTTTTTTAATGAAACTTGAGTAGCAGAATGGAGGCTGTGGTTCCATCACCATTGTGTCATTTCCACATCAGACATTGGTCCTAGTTCCGTTCATTTTTTAATGTCCAATTACTTTCTCTCAAAGGCGTACATATGTTTGAGCATTTCTGCGCCACAGTGGCTAATACTTAGGACAGATGTCCTGTACTTTGTCAGCCAGGACATTTTGTCCAAATGTGATTCCCACAGACATGAAGCTCAGCATCGCTAGTGGTCATCATGAGTTATGATTTCATCTCTTTTTTTTTGTTCTTTCAGTGTTGCCAAGGACTATGTCCGTCTGATGAAGTATGGTGACTCCCTGTACAGATGTAAACAGCTGAAGAAGGCTGCTCTTGGCAGGTGAAGTATTGTCACGGACATTTGTTACTTACACATCCCCAGACCCACCTTTTTTTTTTTTTGCCTCATCTGTCAACACTCAGGGCTTAAATTTTTTTAAATTTTTGGCCTTTGTTTTAAATAATCCCCCCCCCCCCCCCCCCCCCCCACCAAAAAAAAGAAAGAAAAAATGTGTGTTTCCTCCTCTGCAGCAACCACTTAGAATCATGCCAAAACGCGCTAGATTACACAGATTTTAGTCTAATGCTAAGTGCAGCACACTTTTCCACCTTTTGGATCTAGTGTAAGCCCTTAACACTCTACTCCCCCAGCTCTACCCCCCATCCTACAGATTCTACCTTTACTCCCGACACAAAAACAAAATGCAGTGAATATAATTATGGTTTGTAACAACAGATCGAATGAAAATAACCCTTGCCTTGTATTTCTCAGCTTGATGGTGACACCCGAAAATACCCTTGCCTTGTATTTCTCAGCTTGATGGTGACACCCGAAAATACCCTTGCCTTGTATTTCTCAGCTTGATGGTGACACCCGAAAATACCCTTGCCTTGTATTTCTGGATGGTGGCACCCATGCATGGTTTTTATGGGTATCTTGCTGGCTATATAGTTATGTCCACAGTGTTCTTAGTTATAAATTGGATGTGAATTTCTGTGTAGGATGTGCACTTTGATGAAACGACAGAAGCAGAACCTGGAGTACCTGGAGGAAGTCCGTCAGCACGTCTCACGTCTGCCGTCCATCGATCCCAACATGCGCACGCTGCTCATATGTGGTTTCCCTAATGTCGGCAAATCCAGCTTCATCAACAAGGTAAAGACATAAGGCCTCACTGTCCCATTTAAATCAGTCATTCAATGTCACTCAGGTTTAATAATATCGGTAGAAATACTTTGTCAGACTTTGGTTCTTTTGCTGTTGCTTTCTGCTTTTAATGGCTGCAGTGGCTTTAAATATGAATAGGAGGGGTGAGTTGATCTCACACGGGAGCGAACGTACTACTCTGCGCTCTGGTCAATTTTTGGCCAATTACAGCAATTACACGTTGTGTAGAGTGCTACAAATTGGCAGACAGACTTCTGGAACCATGACGGTTACTGTCAGTTTCACGCAGTTTGTGGACTGTTTTATTGGACTTTTTTAGGGTTTATGATTCGTCGAACCAGATCAGCGCCGTCATGGTCCAGGTGTTTTCGTGCACATGCCTTGTTTTGGCTAGGCACACTGTTTCGATTGTTGTTTCAGTTTTTCACCCATGCTTACTTGTGACAGTTTGTAAATCAAGTCTAAATTTGAAACTGTGCCGACCAAGCTGACCCTTTGCATGAAGTGAATGTAATTTGTTGAGACCGTTTGTGTACAGATGAATGTATGTGTGTCGGGCTAAGTTGACAATAATTTAAGCCAGGCAGTTGGGATAAATTCACATTACAGTATAATGTTTTAAGAGAATTCCAACACTTTTCCGTTCCTGTGTCTGTAAATTTTGTTTGAATACACAGTTTTGTCTTCAGCAATATTTGTTTGTGCACACAGATCACACGAGCTGATGTTGAGGTTCAGCCATATGCCTTCACTACAAAATCTCTGTACGTCGGCCACACAGACTTCAAGTACCTGCGCTGGCAGGTAAGTTTTGGTTACTTTTTTGTAATTTTTTGGTTGGGTGGTGTGACTTATTTTTAGACCAGACAGAAATTCCTTTCAGATTTCACTACTAAATAAGTTTGTGGAGGGTTTGATAAGTTTGGAATGATGTTGTTTTCTCTATGTGGTGATGCAAGTAATTTTGGTGCCAGTTGGGGGGGGGGGGTGTCAATGAGGATTTTTTTTTCTTTTTTGTTTTTTTAAGGAAAAAAAGAGAAAAATGTAGGATCAGTCTGGAGACCTGGTACAACTTAAAAAAAAAAAATTCAAATATACCAGTGGATAAAAAGACATGACATGGTACTGATGTGCCATAGGGACTTCATGAATAATGCATTATAATTTATACTCATAGTTTGTATCATTGTCACTCTGTTTTATTGTAAACTGCCTGCTTTCCACAGGTCATTGACACTCCTGGTATTCTGGACCACTCGACAGAAGAACGTAATGCCATTGAGATGCAGGCAGTGGCCGCCCTAGTCCACATTCGTGCTGCAGTGCTGTATGTGATGGATCCGTCAGAACAGTGTGGTCGCTCTTTTGAAGAACAGGTAGAGAGCTGCTTATAGCTTACTTTGGGGATAAAACGTTTCTTTCGTACCTCATAGTTTCTGCTTTGGAAATGTTTAGCCCACCAAATTTGAAAAATAAATGCAATTCTAAATTCCGAAATTTAAATAGCTGTGCTGACCCTTCGCACCACGTGATTGTAGTGTGTTTATGTGCAGTGTGTGAGAGAATGCATGTGATTTACTAGAGCGTGTGTGTTGGGTTCAGTTCGCGGCGCTTTGAGCCATTTCATAATACTGGGTAAAGGACCTATACAATACTCATTATTATTAATGTAATAATGTAGTAATACATCAAACCTGGGCTTTTGTGTGTCTTTGCACTCCAGGTGAGCAGAAAAGCAGATCTTGAAATAGGTCGCCATTCCTTATAGAATTCATTCGTTGATGTGTGGCATCTTGTTCACAACTTTTAAGCTGCTGTAGGTTTCTTACAGTACCACCCATTCCTGTGTTTGCTGTTTTTGCTGTTGGTAAAATTCTAAAACGTGTGTGGTCAAGTGTGTTTTTTGTTTTCAGATCCACTTGTTTGAGAGCATCAAACCGATGTTCGGCACCAAGCCACTGATGGTCATCTGCAACAAAAATGACATCATCACCATTGACGAACTGCCGGAGGAGAAGAGGGTAGGTTGCAGAGTTCATTTTTGAAGACTTGCATGTCAGTATCAAGGCAGTATTTTACTTTTGGGTGCCAGAAGAGGCTACTAAATGCCGTTAAAAATGCTAATATTTGTTTTCTTAAGTGGGCCATTGCCTCCATAGTCTCCCAGCAGGGTGGTTCCTCAGCACCCTAATCTAGTTTTCAGGTGGTTTTTTTCCCGTAGCAATTTCCCAGCCTGATCCATGTTGGAAAACTTATCATGAGCTGGTACTTATTATTTCTTATTGGTCAGCAAGAAAATTAACCATGCTTTGAGTTACGGCTGTGCTTGTGTATATATGTAAACCGGCTCTTAACTGGGCACTGCAGAGCGCCACAGTGCTGTTCACAGTTGTGACACAGTTGTGATTTTGGAGGTTTCCGCTGCTGTTGCGTCTCACAGCAACCTGGATTTCAAATAGCCACAAATGAGACTGTGGTTTCCACAACAGATTCTGATTGGCTGTACTACGTCACTCAGCGCGCAAACATGGCGGGTGGTGCATCTTCAATCGGTTTGTCACCGAGCACAGCTGTGTTCAGTTTGGTAGTTAGTAGACACACCGAGCGCAACGACTGTGATGTGCACATGTGTGTTTCGCACGCTGTGCTCAGTTAAGAGCAGGCTTAAGGCATTTACTTCACATCTATTCCCTGCGTATTTCAGGCACAACTGAAGGACTTGGAAGAGGCTGGAGTGCCCATCCTGACTATGAGCACAGTGACAGAGGACGGTGTCATGAACGTCAAGACACAGGTAGAGTCTCTTCAATCACACATAAACACTGTTGTTTAAATAGATATTCATTTTAGTTCTGAAAACATTTTAGCAGATGGGGAAACTCGGTCTGACTGCGGAAGGGCGCTCTGCATAACCATTGCTTACTGCGTTCACAGTTTATTTGTTTTGGTTTTCTTTGTTGCTGTTGTTGTTGTTTTCTCTCTCACTGTATGCGTGCTGTTTGTCTTCTTCTTTGTAGGCATGTGAAAGACTGCTCGCCCATCGTGTGGAGAACAAGATCCGTACAAAGAAGGTGACAGACATCCAGAACCGACTCCACGTTGCCATGCCTACCAAACGTGATGAGAAGGTTGGTACACAACTCTCTTAAAACGTCTTTTAGAACCATTGCCATGTAAGTATTACTATGTAGATATGTTTGCCTCACCATACAATTGGCCTGTATTCTGTGCTGTGGAGTGAAATGGTCATGAATTATCTTCATTCTGTAGGGTTAGTGTAAAAGTTAACAGTCTTGCTTTTATTATCTTCTCTGACCTTTGTGTTTGATTACAGGCTCGGCCACCTTGTATACCACCCAGTGTCCTCAAGAAAAGAGCAGCCATGCAAGTGGACGCCAAACGCAGAAAACTGGTCAGTTTATCAAGATGTCTGCGTGCATGTGTGTGTGTGTGTTATCATATGTCATTTTCTCTGTGAGACCAATGGTTTCTTATTGGTGGTGTCTTTCCCCGTCCCAATTTTGAACTGTTTCCTTCAAAAACCTTTGTGCCACAGAAAGAGAGAAATTCAAGAAAGAAGCAAAGCTCAGAAAAGCAAGGGGCTATTTTCTCATTTGTAACGCGTGTGTGTGTGTGTGTGTATGGAAGAAATATAGAATTCGTTGATTCAGAAACTAAAATATACGATTTATGCATTGTGTCCATCCTCTTTTTTTCCCAGGAACGTGACATTGAACTTGAAGAGGGAGACGACTATACACTGGACTTGAGAAGTAAGTGCTACAATGTTTGAGTTGCATTTGGATGGTTTTTATGCGAACAGTTACAGTTGTCATCTGGCATTTGTTTCACTCCCTTTGGTCAGACCATTTGAAGCTCTCTTTGTTCATGGGTGCACATGCTCCCTCATTTGAAATTGGATGATTGAATCTCCCTCAGTCATCTTTATTAATGAGTGGGAAGTGTGTTAATGAACGTGTACAGCCTTTCGCCTGTAGCATTACACAGTACGTTTGCTGTTGTCCAGAAACATGGGATTTGAAGAACCCAGACGAGAAGTATGACGTTCTGCCGGAAGTGTGGATGGGAAAGAACGTGGCTGATTTCATCGATCCAGACATCATGCAGGTATATTATAAAATAACTCATTGTTATTATAATTATTTAGTAAATGATTAGCAGACAAGAAATCAGATATTTCATTGTGGCCCCCCACCCCCAAATTTTGTGGACACACAGCCATAACAGGGTGGGTGTTTGGGAGTTTAACGTCCTTTTCCACCACGTAAGGGTGATATCAAAGACCACAACCATAACAGTCTGTGAAAGGAGTATGGAGTGTTTGAAGATAGGACCATGGATTGACTGCAGTTCAGCAGTCACTTGTTTTGATTTTTAATAGTGGATGTTTGATTTTGCACAATGAGAAATGAGGTACAAGATGTAAATTGTGGTGGGAGACAAGGGAGCACATGAGGTAGAGTACATTGTCCCCAAAATACCATGCCAGTGACCAGTATGGGTTTTACAACTTACAGTAGTGACAGTTTGTCATTTTTATTGTGTAGAAACTGGAGGAGCTGGAAAAAGAGGAGGCACTGAGAGAACAGGCCGGTCTCTATGACGAGGATGAAGAGAGCGAAGATGAAGAGACACAGGATATGAGAAAAACAGCTCGCAAGTAAGTGTGGCTGTAAAGTTAAAAGTGTGTGTGTGTGTGTGTGTGTGCAGTATTTCAAGATCTTCACATATCCTCTTTTAAAATCTTCAGTGCTGCAAAATCTTTCAGATCTCATACACTCATCTTTTCAAACTAAAACCCCACATGTTGTGTTTTGCTTTCTTCACAGAATCAGGGAAAAGAAGAAGATTATGATTCTGGAGTCTCGAGAAAAGCGGCGGGTACAAAAGGCTAAACTCCCGCGGACGGGAAAGAAGGTGGACCCCGATGACATGGAGGAGCAGCTGGAAGAACTGGGTGTCGAGTTCGATGCTTCAGGCGAGGTGAGCCGACGGCAGGGTTGTCTCCCTTATGTTCAAGATTGTTTCAGGGGGATGTACATGGGAGAGACTGGTGTGCTGCCCTCAGCACATCAGCAGGAAGTTTGCCATTTGCCAGCATATTAGATTAAAGATGGGAATATGAAGAGACTCAGGACACACTTACACGTACAGGACAACAGACCAAAAACCGTTGTTCTTATCTGTTATTCTCAAGGCGTATTTTGAGCCTCTCAATAATTCTGGCGTTACAAGGTGGTTTTGTTTGTGTGCCTTTCTTGTTTGTTTGTTTGTTTTTTGTTCTTGACTTCTTTTTTTTTTTTTTTAATTTGTCTGTGTGCGAGGTGCTTTGCTTATTGACCAGGTGGATTTTTTTTTTACCTACTATTAAGGAAAGTTGTGTCCCCACCCCCAATTGCCATGTTCTACCAGGTGTAACTGTTTAGCACTTAATGGTAAGTGTGTTGCTAAATTAAAAACAGCAAATACCATTGATGCTCTTCTTTTCCACTATTCCTTAGAACAATTTTGGCCGCATGAGGTCACGCAGTGCCAGCAGAAAGGCTCTGAAGAGGAAGCGAGAAGAGTCTGCGGAGCCTCGATCTGTCAGCCGTGCTCGCAGTTCATCACAGGCTCCACGGGACAAGTCAGGCATGAGGGACGCAACGGTGAGTGATCTCCCTTGGGTAATGTCTGGGCTGAATGCTCATTTCATGACTGCAGAACATTTTCAGGTTGTCTACACAGTTGGGAAGGAGGTGTTCTTGTGCTTGTGGTATAATTTGTCTTTTGTCAGGCAAATTTGCTGACGTGTTAGCTGATTTGCTGACATGTTAGCTGATCACTACCCAACCACTACCACGCTGGGCAGATGATGCAAAGTCTCAGTAGTCGGAAAACCTTTCTTCCCCCCATCCCATCCTTGAACTGTAGATTGACCCTGTATGTGTACGCCCGCCCCCACCCCCCACCCTGAAGGAGTGTTTCCTCGTCTGAAGCACTTAAAATTAAGTCAAAATGCACCTAATTTTAATGTAGTGCTAGCCATTTTTCCTCGCCAAACAGCGTTTCCTCATCTGAAACACTTGAAAATCACGCCAAAATGCACCTAATTGCACAGCTTTTAGTCTCATCTTTAACAACAAAAATCCTGGGGGAGCGTGCATCCTCCCAGGGCTGAGCTTTAGCGGGCGCCCGAGGCACCTAAAAATCACGTTGGGCTCCCTCGGATCACAGTTTTAATTGCCCGGCTGGCGCCTTGATATATCCCGGCCCGATCAGTAGATTCCGCTTACTGACGCCTGCACTGGACTGGTAATACGCGGCAGTACACACGTACGCCGTCGCTGAACCCGCTGACTGCCTCAGCGTCCAGAGCTCTCATTTCACCATCGCGCAGACTGGTCTAAAAATAGCGCAGATACAGCAAAATTTCTCATCAGAGTTGGGCTCCTTGAAAAATTGTCGGGCTCCCTCAACTTCCCTGGTTGGGAGCCGGACTGGCTCCTTAGTCGGGCTTGCTAAATCTCAGCCCTGTCCTCCTGGAGGGCACCTCTAACATAACCACACAACATAACCCAGGCTGGGGAATTGTCAAGGAGAAAAAAGACTGAAACCTAGGCTAGGGTGCAGAGGCAGCGCCCTGCTAGCGGAACAGAGGGGCAAGGCCCCACTTAAGAGAACAAATTTTGGCATTTTTAAAGGCATTTTGTAGCATCTCCTGGCACCAAAACGTAATGGACTGCCTTGGTACTGACAATGCAAGTCTTCAAAAAGAAGTTAGACTGTTCCGTATGGCATTACATGTATCGGGGGAGTGTGTGCAACCTTTTTCATCCTTCCTTTTCTTTGGCTGAAACTTCAATTTTTTTGGCTGAAAGGATAACAAATTTGGCTGAAAATTGCCTAACAACTGAAAATTCGCCAGTCTGATAACCACAAAGCAGACACGCACTCGTTGCTCTGCCACTTCATTTCTAAGTGCTAAACACTTCTCTTCCTTTCAGTCCACGAATCATTTTAAGCTGCTGCACAAATGCTCACAAGTTCCTTCCTTTAGTGAATGAAAGTCATGATTTGGGAGACTACGCGTATGACCACGGATCAGGGATGGTTGTCAAACACAAGTCATGATTTTTACTGTCTTGTCTGTACAGATGGTGTCCAAGGCAAAGAAGGTGGCAAGAAAGGCTCAGAAACCTCGCAACATGGACGCCAAGAAGGGAGAAGGCGATCGCGTAATTCTCAACATGAAACCCAAACATCTGTTCGCTGGCAAAAGGAAAGGAGGCAAGACACAGCGCAGATAATAATGGTGATCATACCTTGTTGCTTTTAGTGAAATTAATTTTGAAAACTTGCCCCATTGCAACCCCCGACTTGAATAATTGCACATGGATGGTCAGTTTTTCATCCGACAGTGCACTAGACCATTGAAGTGTTCTCTGTCAGGGGTGGGTGTGCGTTTGGTTGTCCAGCTGTACTGAACCATTGTGAAACAGTGGAAGCCAGTATAGAGAGAGATGCTGTTAATTTTGTTGGGCAAGTCCTTAGCACCTTCACCTTTTGTTTGCTACCCTGTGAAACACTTGATCATGTTCTACTATCATATTGTGGCAGTTTTGTGCAGTTGTATGACAGGAAAATAAATTGCACTCACAGGTCTAAACAAAAGATTTTGTTTGCTTTGGTTTGTGTGCCTGGTTTTTTTTTTTTTTGGGGGGGTTGCTGTTTTTGTCTGTTTACATTCGAGCATCGTATTTATACAATGCAGCTTCTTCTCCTTTGACCCAGTATGCTTACCAAATGATGTCCATTACACGTCAAACGCACACAAACATCCAAGCATCAATACACAGAACATTCACAAGACATGACATCAAAGTAACTTACACAAGACTGCTCCTATTCACAAGAATTTATTGCAGACTGAAGTTAGCTGACTGACAGACACCTTGCAAGTCTACTGCTGTGCATGATTTGACTGGTCCTCCCAAAAATATGAACAATGCAATGAACAGTTAAAAGTCTGTACAAAATGTGCAATTCCAATACAATTTGGCCAAAAAACAACCAAAATATAAAAAAAAAACTACAGCAGTTAATAACTACACCCACCTTTAGGAACAAAAAATGACCAAAACTATTTATACAGAATCATTAAAAAAAAACCCACCACCCTTTGGTATTTCAGCAAATATGTTGCCTTCAATTACTAAGGTGGGTTTTGTTGTTTTCACCTTGGTCATTTAGACTCATTTGTATAACTTTCTGATGAAGGCAACATGCTTGCTGAAGTATCAACAGGGTGTTGAGCTGGGTGGTTTGGTGATAACCAAAACTATATACATGTTAGTATATCAACAAGATCTGTACACATCTCCATACATCAACATCTGACCAAGCATTTCATCCACAAAAGGCACTGATATTTTTTCCCAATATAAAAACAAAGAGCTTGCAATATTTTCATGGATTAATAAGACCTCCCACAACTATCCAGGTATTTGCAAAACTTGCTATACTGAAATTCAACTTAGTAAAATTGCCTACCACACCAGAGTACTACATACCACAGTTTGACAACTTATGATCAAAACTGGATTGTTGTCAGAATAAAGCTCTATAAATTAATCAATTTAATGTCTGGTGAGGCTTGAACAGTGCAGTATCCACTCACGACCGCTACATTTATGCCCATTTCGAGGCGGTGGGTGGGTGTATGGGAATTTAACGTCCTTTTCCACCACATACGGGTGATACCAAAGACAGGGCAACGATGAAAAAGCCCGCACAAACATTTGGCCCCAGCTGGGATTCGAACTCGCAACCCGAGCATTGGAAGTCCAAAGCTCTACCATTCGGCCACCCCGGCTCCCCATTTCGAGGCAAAGTTCACCTTTGTAATGTTGCAGGTGCCACTCAATTCTCCTTTGCATAAACACAGACATTCCAAACCTCTGTGTCCGTTAAGTCCTGAGAAACGGTTCGATCTCGCCAATGATTCCACACTACAATCACTTCTCATTCCTCCTCTATGCATCCACAACAAAGTTGGGGTGAACCACAAGAATGGGATCCTCTTCTCTGGTAAGCGATTCTTCATCGTGTTTGGAGCGTGCCTTCAGTCCAGTCTGCTTCAGCTCAATCAGTACATTGTCCTGAAACGAAATGATGGACTTTAGTTTTCCTCAAATTTGAAGTGAACAGATTTCGAAGTAGTAGTCATCGCTCCCTCACATAGTTGTCAGTTTACCTGCGATTTACGAAAAAGCCATGCAAACACAAATCCTTGTAACACCCTGGACTTCTCAAATTATTGTACCATGAGCACTTGAGGCTGAGCCGTACACTATATAAAGTGTTCACCATTGGAATCAGTTCCACCTATGTTCAGATGCTTGTCAACTGATGAAGTGCCTGACCGTTCAGAACAGCAAAACAAATTTTTGTTCTACAGGTGCATACTCGGATACCTGTATGTGTTCAAACAAAAAGCAAACAAGACAAACTCTTGACTTTGAATTCACATGCCTACATAGATTTCTTTCTTGGGGAAAAACAGTCCAATGGTTACTCACAGTGTGGATGAGCCGGTCAATGACCTTTTCGATGATGGTCTTTTTCTCCAACAGTTCCTGCTCTGACTCGATCTCACTCTCCATCTCCTTCAGATACCATGCAATCAGGTCACTCTTCCTCAGCCCAGCATCACCCTCTGAAATGCAGTAAAAGACGACATTGCAGTAATGCATATGAACACTGGCTATCATTTTCATCTCAAGTAAATTTAAACAGGCCTACCATAAGATCAGAAAGGCTCAGTGTTTTAAACAAACGAAGCAACCCCCCCCCCCCCCCCCCCCAAAAAAAAAAAAAACCAAGAATTGCTAATGTGCATCTTGAACATCAATTTCTCAAACTTCATTCAGATGATATAACACAGAAGGTTCTTTCTGGAAAGGGCTCATCGCTGTGTTCAAATCTGGTGCCTCTGGAGTGGCTCCTGAGAACACGAGACGGACCTACAACAACCATCCAGTTTTTAAACGAGCTAAAAAAGCATGGGGTTATTCAGGACACGTGTTCTTTAATAGTTCTGACTGATACGAGCCCCTGGCAAAGGGGAAAAGTCCCCACTTTACACATCGGTGTTAGACACACACCTTCACCGTTCTCCTCCTCTTGTTTCCGCATATGTAGCACCAACAGATTTCCCATCTGACGGTATTCCTCGTAGGACAGTTTCAGCGCCCGTTTAGGAGCAGCGGGGGGTGAAGCACCCCTCTCCTCTGTTGGTGCAGAGTCCGTCTCCCCATTGACAGTCTGAGATTCACCAGATGCTTGTGATGCTGCACCTGCAAACAGGGAAACAGGAAACTGGTTCTTAATTTGGCAAAAGAAGGCATCGGGAAATAATCCTCCTTTTTTTTTCTTTCTTCTTTTTTTTTTTTTTTTTGGCTGCCCCAACACTTTTGCCAGCTTCAGTGGTGTTCCTCCCAGGTCATGGGTGGAATCCACGGAGGGCTCGAAAGCTGGGGCAATTTTTATTATGCATGATAATCGTAATTTTTAAGAATAAGCTTCTAATCTTATTTTACCGGTATCATGGTCACAAACATGTATGGAACTGCTGGCATATAAAACAGATAAATTACAGGATAGCCAATTTCAGTGTTCTGTACAATCAGGCCTGTCGCTCATGCAACAGAAATTTCCTTCATAAACCTTGGTAACCGGAACACCAGACTGATGAGTTCCCTGGACACATTCTTCTGGAATCTACACAACCGAGAACATACACAGGAGTAAGAGAAAAAGAGGGGAAAAAAATTTACCAGCATCAACTTCCATCTCCTCCTCTTCATCTTCCTCCTCGAGATGGATGTCAGGCTGCTCAACACGGATAATAGACTTGTTCAGCAACCTGAATGCCTCTTTTACATGTTTTGGCTGAACCTGTAACGGCAATAGAAGAACCTTACACTGCTGACAAGTGACATTCAGTGGCAAGTCTGTGATCAACAACTTACTTCAAACAAGCAATATTCTAAAAGCCTACACATCTGCACCTGATTTTACTTAATTACCAAACGGGGGAATTGCTGAGGGGAAAAAAAAAGGTGAAACCTAGACCAGGGTGGAGAGGCAGCGTCCTGCTGGGGGATCACGGGAGCAATGCCCACTTAAGAAAACAATTTTTAGCATTTTTAAAGGATTTCAGCAGCCACTCCTGGCGCCAAAAAGTAAAATACTGACATTCAAGCCTTCAAAAATAAAATTAGACTGTCCCATATGGCATTTGTGTCCATACACAACTGTGTGCAATCTTTTCCCCCCTTCCTTTCCTTTGGCTGAAACTTAGATAATTTGTTTGGCTGAAAGAATAGTGAATTTGGCTGAAAACTGCCAAATGACTGAAAATTCCCAAGCCTGAATTACATTCTTGGTCCTAAAGTTGGGAAGATCTTCAAGTCACACATTCTGTACAGAGTGCTTGAAAACTGCTTAATTTCCTGAAATGTGTATGTGTGCTGTTTTTTGTTTTTTTTTTGGGGGGGGGGGGGGGGGGGGGGGGGGGTTGGTGGTTGTGGTTGGGTTTTTTTTTGGAATTTTTTTGTTTGTTTTTCCCATGTGTGTGTGTGTGTGTGTGTGTGTGTGTGTGTGTGTGTGTGTGTGTGTGTAGATAAACGTTTATTACAGCATCCCTTAGAATATGTTTACTACAGCTTTAAAGTCAGTATGCCATATAATGCAAGATATAAATTTATTGACAATTGTGTGCTTACCTCGTCCTGGCAATGCATGCGTGCCATCGACTCGGACAATCGAATCATACTCTCTAGCTGGCGTACAGTGATCCTCCAGGACGACTTGCCTGCTCCAGAGCAATCACGCTGTCGTAGATGTTTGTATTCGTCGATCATGTAGTCTTGGGCCTCTTTGTTGATCTGAAAGGTAACACAGTTTGGTCGTTCATTTTTCTGTGTGTATCCTTTTTCTTCTCCCCAACTGAATGAACTTCACGGTAACCTTTAAAATGCCTGGATCAAACCAACCCACCCAGTACAAAACTAAAGAAAAAAAAATGTTCGTCTATTGACTTATTCAAGTTAACTACAAAAATATATCAAGAACCATACCTTTGGCTTGAACTGACGCGCAAACGTGATGTAGCGACTGATATCCTCCACCGAGTAAACACGCTCTACGGACTCCTCCAATCGGCTGTGAAGGTCAACGATTCGACGAGCAATGGCGTAGTCAGTAACCTGGAAACACAACCATTCAGAAAACTCTGTAGCTACTACCTTCCTGTTACAACCTATCTTTGCTTCCTTACTGTCTTTACATTCTACTGCAACTACTACACAGTAAGGTTGGGTTTTTTGGGGGGTTTTTGCGTGCACAATACTGACCTCATTGCATTCGTCTACCAAGACGAAGAAGAGATCGAAGCGCGACATGATGGGGGCACTCAAGGACACGTTCTGCTTCAGCGAGCGCGACCTGTCATAGCGTCCGGACACTGGGTTTGCAGCCGCAAGGATTGACGTGCGAGCATTCAGAGTAGCCTGCAAATGCAGATAAAACACTGTAAAATCTCTCACAAACAGGCAGAAGCGGACGATTACTTACATTCCTAGAAGAGGCAACTTACCAGACCTTATGTCACAGATGATGATGTGTATATTTTGACTCCTGGAACTAAAATTGGTGTAGCAATTATGTGGGGTTCCTGTTTGCAATGTTTCAAAGAAACACAACAGGCATTATCAAACTCTCAGACAAATCTGATAATCAGATTACAGCTGCAGACAACTTCACATAAAAAATCTCTAGCTTATACAATTTCAAACAAAATGTTCAGTTGTAACTGAGAACTCAAGCAAATCAGATCCTTAACAACTTTACTGGTTTTTAGTTTTGGCAAGGATTTCAAGGACAATGTGGGCTCTGTCATAGCCATATTGAAAGCACCGACCTTGACGCCCGCCTTGGTAATGGAGATGGTCTGCTGTTCCATGGCCTCGTGGATGGCCACCTGATCCTTTGGGTCCATCTTGTCAAACTCGTCAATGCAGCACACGCCGTTGTCTGCCAGCATCAGGGCGCCAGCTTCAATTACAAACTCATGGGATTCCTCATCCTGGAAAGAAAAATGATTTCCTTTAGCATTCACCGATACAAATGTACACGTACAAGGTTCATGTCATCTACGTAATGATGTAATGTAGAGCACTGAAAGTCTGTACAAGTCCAAATTCATCCTATGTATGAACATAGGTCACATACCTGGTTGTCCAAATGTGGCCACAAGAAGCAAATGCAGCAAGTTGGGTATCAAACTCAATAATAATGACAAAATTCATATGAATGTGATGCCCGTCCCTCATTAGAAGCTCCAGGCGCCATTACAATAGGAGGTAAACAAAACTGACCTTCAAGTAAGCATTTTGAGGCACACACACGCACACACACACATGTGAAATTCAGCAACTAAAGACAGACACGCAAGAGGGAGGTTACTTAGCCACTTCCGGCCTTACGTCGCGCAAGCAACAAAGACCATTTCGCGGCTAACACACTAGAGGACAATACAGATTTCTAAAGCAACAAATATAGCAACCACACAGTACAGCACAACCAGCGAGACAATTGGATGCTCAGTCGCTCGGAGAGAAGGTGCAAAAAAGATGGGTCTTGAGACCCACCTTGAAATCTTGCAGGGTTGGGGAATCCCAGAGAATCAGGGATACAGTGTTGCAAGATATTCGAGCCAGAAAAAGAGAAAGACTTACCCTGACGACAGCTGCAGTGAGACCAGCAGCAGTGCTAGCCTTGCCACTGGTGTACACAGCCCGTGGGCTGAACTCTTCCACTTGCTTCAGGAACTGTGACTTGGCTGTGCTCGGGTCACCCACCACGCACACGTTTATGTCACCTCGCAGGTGGGTTCCTTCTGTGGTCACCTTGGGAACGCCGCCGAACAACATAAGCAGCACACCTCGTTTGACCTCATCGTTGCCTGGGAGGAGATGAAAATGGTGTTACACTGAGATGATTGACACCTTTCTTTGAACTAAAAGAAGTGTTACTGAGCTAAGTGAGCATGGAAAATGACCATACAAAAATATAACAACAGTCCCTTGGTACATACCCACAACCCTATAATGAGTGCTTGTGATATTTACCAATTTAGAGCATGCAAAATACTCTTGAACACTCAGCCGACACAAAACCAAGGAAGAATATTTTCAGCACAGACATACATAAACAGAGACACTAACACAGTCTGGATCAACAGACTTGGGAGAAAGTGCGCCACACATTATTGTGATTATTGTGCACAATCTGAGTGTGAAACTCTTCGTGAAAACAAAACAAACAACCCCAAACACACACAAAAACACTTTTCTGCAAAAATACCATGAATGGTTGGGAAGAGACTGGAGCAAAGGTTGTGGTACAGATTCTTGTCTTGACTCATGTCATACACTGTCTGCCATTCCTCCTCCGTCATTTGTTTCTTGATCATCTCCGCCGTCATCTCCTCATCACGAAACTGGCCACCAACACTCTGGCAACAAGAAATGCTGGCATAAACATACGAATACAGTCACTGAAAGTCCTCCAGTCTTCTGTACTTTGCTTACTTGGGCAGGAGAACAGGCCACATCACTTGCTTGGTAAATAAGGCACTACACATTTCCCAGATGAAGGGTATTTGGTATTAGTTCACAAGATCAACATCACAGGTTTTTTCATCGATACATCATGTCCTCAGCAATCTCACCCTTTCTGATGATGGCTTCACAGTACAGGCTAAGAAGGCCATGCGGTATGTCAGGTCACGGACACCTAAGGCCTTCAGGCCTCGCACACCCTCTGCCTCATAACCTTCACCTCCTTTAACGCGTGCCGCTGATTCTGCTCGAGCACCTGCAGCAAAAAACAGCACACTGTTAAAAAAGATTCTTTGCCAAGCCTTTCGTAGCAGCGAATTGTGAAATACAAAAGTTGTCATGTATGCAGTCTTCTGCAACAGACTGAGCTGCATACACTTTCAATCTTTGTGTGAAGTGACAGACATCTCAGAATTTAACTTCTAACCAGAATCCATGTTCTGCAGAGAATATACTGGAAACATTATCTCCCCGACATGCTCGATCTGTAGCGTACGCAACGGAAGTTTATCACCATTTTTCCTTTCATCAAAAGGATAAAGCAACCAAGAGAATAAAACCAAAAGCCCACAACAACAACAACAAAAATATAAAAAAAACTTGGGAACCCACCAGCAAGAGAGAGGCTGCCAACATCAGGCACAACAATCAATGTCCCTATAAAATCACACTTGTCACCAGCCTGAGCCGTCTCCACAGCCTCAGCACGCAGAATCACCTCCACACTGCAAAATACAAAGAGTAATTCTCAATTCTCTAAATATCAAAATAAAGAGTCTATCTACTAATAATTGAATGCTCACAAATCGTTCCAAGCTTTTTTGGTAATGTTGACTGTCAAACCATACACTGACATAGGAACCTTGCAGAGTGACAGCATCTCACAGGTAGGTACCTGCTGAGCCAGCAGAAGACTGCAGGCGATACAAAGATTGAGGAGTCAGCTCCTGAGCTAGTGTCGTGAATTTCAAGTTTCGCCTGCACAACCTGCAGTGTACTGCATTCAGAGCTTTACACTAATCATTAAAGGCGCTATCGCAATGTTTACTAAACTGACATGTTTTGGACAGTTTTACTTGCAAGTGCATGCTCGAAATGCTCAATTCAATTAGTGGTGATGCCAGACACCACGAAAACAGCTCAGAACGATTTGTGAAAATGAAAATCATTAAAACCGAGCCATGAAGTTTTCACTTTAACCCTGGCAGGGTTGCACATTTAAGTCGGTCCCAGGACACTGACCTATAAAAATTTCATGTCCTATTTTTCCCACCACAAGCGGACATTTGTCCTATTAAAATTTTTATTGCAACTAAGTGGCCAGGACACTGTGTCCTATCACTTTGCTGTTTCCAGGACACTTTGTCCTATAGAAGCTGTGGAAAATGTGCAACCCTGCCCTGGTCTTGCTGCATTAATTTGTCTTATAGTTGAAAAACCATAGATGTAGTCCAGAATATTCCACGCTTAGCACCAAAGGAATAACCTTTTTCCTTTTATTTATTTATTTATTTATTTTTTTTTTTTTTTTTTTGGGGGGTGGGGGGTGTAAACGGTAGAGGCGCACTTACAAGTGCAACTGTTCAAAAATATAAGTTGGTTCTTGTGAAGCACCATAATGTTAAAATAAATATATATGAATACTAACACACCTCCTGGGAATACTGCCCCTTGGCAGCTCAGCCTGAGTTTCCTGGATCCGAACTTTCTGGAAGTCAACGAAGCGTGACTTGTTGACATCCAGCATGAACCGTGACCGGTTGCTGCACACAGGATTCCTGCAAATCGCAGGCTGAGGAAAGAACAGCAGAGGACAGTCTTTTGAGAACTGTACAGTTTTGGTACCAAGCCATTTGAATAAAGCATACTGAAGGTTAGTGAATTAATGCGCTAACACATTGTAATTCGTATGGCCGTTTCATCCCAATTTGATCCATGCATGAGAGCAAAAGGTAGGTGCAGTAATCACATGATGACCTTACCTGTTTTTTTTTCTTTTTTTTTTTAACCAATGAACACAACTGAATGTCAATCAGGATTCAATGTAGGCTGCGCAATTATCGAAGTGATCTGAAACTCAGTGCACGATTGAAACCTTCATATGAATAGCATTTAAATGCAAGAGCATACACCTTTTACCAACATGCACATGTACCCACCTGTGTGTATTTGAACTGTTGTTCAACATCCTTGATGACTGTCCGACAGTCGAGACACAAGAACGTACCGCTGACTAATTCTGGATGCACTGGGTGAGTTCGAACCACTTGTCCAGTAATGCGCAGAAGTGTGCCGATCTTTGCTGTTGTCAGCTCTCGCACCCTGAATATAAAATTTTGAAGTGAAATATAGGACTTTAACACAAAATTTAAATGTTGTACTGCAAGATGCCTAGACGAACAGATTTTTTTTTTTTTTAAACAGACAAACATTTGTTACATCTAGTATCTACTGAAACTGCAACTTAGTGCAAGCTTGAAACAAGAATGCTTACACAGACCTGCTTACCCTCAGCATTGAGAAGTAGTAAGATCAGAAGCAAAAAGTAGTACAATTTGGCAAAAAGTAGTACAATCTAGACCACGGACCAAAATGCCAGGAATTAATGCTGTATGCGCATGCTGACTTTCAATTTATGCATACATGTGCTTTCAAAATCATTTGGTCCATGTTGTTCATAAAAATATTCAAGAATGAGAAATGAGTTTTGTTGACTGACTGGGTAAGTGTGTGTAATATCATACTGGACACCTAAAGTGTTGCCAGATGCCACACATTTCCAAACCATAAAATGCCTTAGTACTGACATACAAGTCTTCAAAAACAAAAGTCAGACTGTCAGGTATGCCATTATCATGGTTATATGACTATCTGTGACTTGCTCAAGATTACAAAAACAAAACAAACCAAGTGCAAATACTAGTGTAAGTGAGCGGCCGGGGTGTGAAAAAGTCTGTAAGATTCACTAGTTTTCATCTAGAGATATCTGATCTACACTGCCCGGCTACTGTAGCGGGCCCGTACTAAGGGACCACAAACTAAGAGATGAAAGCTCCATCTTGAATGTTACCCCCCCCCCCCCCCCCAAAAAAAAAAAGAAAAAAGAAAAAAAAGGAACCTCTGCCATAAAAAAAAACAACACAAATCCCAGTCAGAAAACACATCCACTCACTAAATGCACACTTTAACGCAATCGTTTCTCCCTCCGAGTGAGACAGAAATCCGTCTTGAAACACCGCGTTGTGCAGAGTAATATCCCGAACCGAAAGTGCAGAGGAAGATTTCACGGTACGTCGGACTTGCCGATAGTTTCTTCGCCGCTGGCTTACTGTTGCCGGCACACATCCTCGTCATTTCTTCCGTGTAAGAATTTTTGCATGTTCTGTTCCACGCCATTGCAACATTAACCACAGACCGGGCTGTTCCAACGCGAATTAATCACAGGAAAATGTACGGAAAGTGTGTCGGCCATTGCGAATCGGAAAAGCAAAGGGCCCACGCGCTAACCGAAACGAGCATTCTGATTGGACAGAGAGAGAGCTTAAGCCAATCAGATTCTGCTTGATAAGCACAATGGCTCAGCGGAAATGTCTTCAGACCGCAAAATAAAAAATCGTAAATCTTGCTCCCGGAAAAGCGTAGTTTTCGCAGGCCTGGCGTACAAGCGTTAAATCGACCCGAATATCGTACATTTTACGCCAAAATCGTAAGGGTAAACAGGTCTGCTTACACGTCAGAACATTTTATCACCAGTGTTCCCGAATCATTATGCATAGGTCTGTGTATTTCTACGCACAAAACTCGAACTGATGCACAAATTTGAGAACAGCGTGTCACAAGGGACGCACGCTTGCTTGCTTTGCCGATTTGCTGTGGCTGACACAACACAATTTACATCAATACACATTTCAATTCACATGTGTACATATCTCTCCTACTTGAATACTTTTGTGAACAACCACAAATGGTTTTGACTTTCAGACGTTTTATGCCAAAAGACCACAGTGATCATTTTTTGTAGAAAATCTATGGGTGAAATGGCCCACTGTGACCAACTTATATGGGCCATATCCAAATTTTATGGGTCATTCTAAAACGGAACCAAACAGATGAAAACGGCGACGCGCACACAACTTTTTGTGTATGAAAAGCGCTCCAAAACGATGCTCTTCGGTAGACGAACGATTGCTTCTGATTGGGCAGACCAGACCACCTGACTGTAGTCTCATCCAATGAGATTTTACGTAACAATAGCTGTCGCTGGGTAGCAGACGAATTTTGTTGGGGAGTCTTCAGACCGTGAGCACACAGCACTCTGTGTCGAAACTTTTTAAGTTACAACGATGCGCCGATCGGCGCACAGCTTAAGATTTTCATGGGTCATATTTTTTTATTTCTGCGCCAATGGCGCAAGGCGCGGACATAAAATGATCACTGAAGACCATGGACCCTCAATATTTACAAAAGGACCCTCATAATTATGGAGAGACCCTTGCATTTTCAAATCACAGGGAACACTGATCACCAAGAATCAAAAGCAAGTACATCACACAAAGTCCATAAAATAGCCATCATTATTGACTTATCAAACACCAAATTACACGGAACCCTTACTTCAACTGTGACGGGACATCTGTGAAGCTGATGTAAAACTCCTTGGATGGTGGAATCTGCCCCCAGTCTCGTGCATAGTTCCTCACAGCTCGACAAAGGTAAGGGTATACCCTGCATGTTGGAAAAATCTATGAATTATACCCTGCATGTTGGAAAAATAAAATATTCTGCATCACACTTCACAGACAAAACTGCAGAAAGACATCCAGGACAATAATGAAGACCCAATATTGACAGACTAAACAAATAAGAGGTATGAATTTAAGTTTTCACTTCACTTACAGTACACTCTTGTACAACATTTACATCGATCTCCGAGTCATTCCTCATTTCTACTGCTAGTTACAGAGCAGCCATCCCCCCCCCCCCCTCCTGTGTACAACAAAACACACTTATTTATACATGTATCTCTGAGTCATAACTCATTTCTACTGCTAGTTCAACAACAGCAGCCATCACCACCACCACCCCACAACAAAACATACACTTATTATTTACATCTCTGAGTCATAGCAGCCCCCCCCCCCCCCCCCTTCAAAAAGCAATATAAACCAAAGCCATGCATCTGTACTAATTACTATTACTGCAAGAAGCACTTGGATACATCAGATGATGAATATTGAAGAAACACATGAAATTCCATTTGCCCTACATTTACTACTGCTAAATCTGACCTGTAATATTCCTCCAAGATGGTGGTAGAAAGCTGTTGATTGTACGTTTCCAAGTCTGAGAAGCTGACGGTCAGTGTGTTGCGTTCAGGTCGCACCAGCTCCTGAACCGGGGTCAAGTACTTGGTTTCTCCGTCCACCTGGTACCTGTGAACATGGAGCACTGCATAAAAGGGCTGCTTGTACTTGTAGCTTCAATAAAACCATCGCGTTGTCTTCTTACTAGCTTAAGTTTTGCATTAATTACTTAAACAATGACATGTAACACCGCGACTTTAAGCAACTGATGGAATTAATGTCACTCTAGTGACAGTACAAATAAAAGCAGAAATAATATATATATATATATATATATATATATATATATATATATATATATATAATGCGATCCGAATCGAGTGGTCCGCAAACAGGAACTCGCACTTCTTGTATCAGACAGTTGACACGTCTGGCAAACGGTGAGACCCATCGCCTCGAAAGTGAATGAAATTAGTATTACTTACTCTTCTAAGAAGTCTTGGAACAGCTTCAGGCATCTCTCTCCAACTTGGTCTTTCACCTGGTTAGATTTGACAGCTTGCTCAGCAACATCCATCGTGGACCGGTTTCCGTACGATCGTCAACACCCCTACCCAGTGTGCCACGGACAATGACCAACTTCGCGCCAAATCGGTCACGTGACTTTTCCCGCGGTTGGCATCATTTCCGTCGTCTGCTCTTTCGATCGTGGAAGCTGCCATTAGCAGACGACTCATGTGATGATTATCTAGGTAAAGCTTCTCGATTCATCTGCACCTGTCAAGTCTGCGGATTACGCACTACTGAACACTATGTGTGATCATGACACTTGAGAACATTGGTAGTTATATCTCAGTAGATCACCAATTTCAGTGTGAACTGGGAAAGTAGAAATGATACATGTACTGACTGAGTACGTCAGACCGTCGGTCAGTCCTAGTAGGAACAAAATCCTCTGACACTGATGCTTTCTACTTTTTAATGCCGAACTGACGTTTTCACTGATCAAAAGACAAAACTCGGACATGATTTTAAAACTGATAGAAAGAAATGCATACAAATGCCTTTTTAGCTCTATCAGTTGACGCGCGGCTACTGAGCCGGCTCACTGTCACTGACACAAACACTGACTGACACACACTGACACTGGCACACACACACATACACACACACACACACACACACACAGTTTGATACGACTGCAGTATGGTTTGGGAGAGTTTATCCAGCGTTTCTACTGACGGGGCACCGGGACCGTGACCACTGATCCGGCGGCCTTCGGGCAAGAGCAACCGAACCTATAATTTTTGCTGGCCCGGGGAGGAGAAACCGAGGGACTCAAAACAGAAATCTCCGCCGATGAGTAGCCGACAAGTCAAGGGTTTTTTGTTTGTTTTGTTAATGGAAACTCATATATAATTTTATGTCATATAGCTCGACCTGAGATCCGGCAAACCAACACTTCGCCGTCATAGCTGCAACGACTGTTCAGTAATAACAAAGACATTACATTACCTAGAGTCTTTCGTAATAACACATTTGCCAGTCGGACGTGTAATTAAATGTACCGTGTGACCCACTGCTCACTGACTCTAGCTGTTCATTGATGTAAAGACTGATCTAGTCAGTTACTCCTTTTAGTGAACTGACCGCTACGCGAATGAAATGCTATGCACACTATACATGTATATGATAATCCGCAATCAGTACTTGTCCAGTCATTGATAACTCCATCTAAGGGCCTGTTGCCAAACTGAACTAATGCCGGTTTTGGAACACAGTCACACGATCACCAAGTCTATTCGAACCGTAACAACTGACGCAGGACAGACGATTTCAGTAGATTATGGTGGTAGAGATAAACATGGTAATTATACGTCAGTCGGCTCTCACTGAGCTGTCTGTATAAATATGCATATCTGTATTACAGTCGGTAGACCGGCGACCGTCCGGCGCGCGACAATAACTTGATGACGGTTTGCTAAGTGCATCAGAACTGTTATGTGTACTACCAGAAACAGTTGACACTTAGGAGACTGGAAACCACGGGGAAGCAACCTTGCGGCCTCGCTACGCCACTCCGTCTTTTTTGGGGGCCGTTCCAGACTGGAGGCCTCGGCTTTTTGGTTTAAACATTTTATTTACATACAGATACAAATTTACAGATCTCCGTCCACAGAGCACAACAACTGAGTTAAAACTTGTAAATGGCTCATACATGATGAGCGAAATGGCATACATGGCGGAAAAACTGTGACCGTGCTGCCGTGAAAAATTTGAATGACCGCAGTCCAAAACCACACGGACCTCCTGGCATCATCTTACCACTGATCATAGTCTTCTCCACCATCATGCATAATAAAATTGCCCCAGTTTGCGAGTCCTCCGTGCATGGATTCCACCCATGAAAACACCGTGCAACTGTGATTCAGTTTTACTATCACCCCCTCCCCTCCCCCTCCCGACTAGGCCGCTCGGAGTCACTGTATTTTTGTTAGGTGGGTGGGTCAGTTGTACTGGGTACAGGCGGGGTTTATCCTGCGCCGTACCGCGTCGCCTAAAAGCTCATCAGTTTGCGCGCCGTGGATAATACATCAGCATGTAACACCCCAAAATCCACCCGGTTACATCTGGTGGAAATGCGCCTCAGTGGTTTCACTGACAAGCATGACAGGTGACTGAGCTACGGGCGTTTGAGTGGGCAAAATTGCACCCATGACGTACGGCGACGGTTATGTGCCCACACTGGCCTCCTGTTACGTTAGATCCGCACGGTCCGACGGCGGGTCAACAGCTAGCCCTCCGACTGCCCCCCCCCCCCCCCGCCCTGCCCTCACCCCCACCCCTCCCCCGCCCTGCCCTCACCCCCACCCCTCCCCCACACCCGTGACCGGCCGGTATAACCACGCTAGTGCAGGTACATGTAAAATAAAATAAATAAATAAATTTCATTTATATAGCGCACTTCTCAGATACAGTGACTCATTGCGCTAACATGTACATGTACTCTCTTGATGATGATGATGATGATGAAAATGGGCTCATTCACACACATTCGCTACGCAGCAGCCATGTACTCTCCACAGCGTCACTGACCAACCGCAGTACACATGTACAACGCGACTTCTGTCCCTAACGCGGGTCTGATACAGTGTATAATTTGGTCTGTACTGAGTCACTCTCAGTACTGAGTCAACAACGCCGGTCTGATCTATTTGATCTGTATAGTCACGCTTCGACAGTCGTAGTCAACAACGCCAGTCGGTCGGTTTTGTGTTTCTCAATATTCCTTCATTTGGTGATTAGGTAGGTTAAAAAACAAAAAACAAAAACAAAAAAACAACTGAAAACAAAGGAATGATTTGGAAAAGAAATTACAGATAGCCTCGGCTCTCAGTCTGAGTCTAGTCTCACACTCAAGTCTCGGCCTAGTCACACGACCACCGACACACGTCACAGTGCACGCAGACCGTCATCATAGTGTACACAATCAATCAATCCGACAATACATCTTTATTATCCCAACTGGGGAGTTTAGGTGTGGTGGACAAACAAAACAATAATACACATCCAAAAAAAAAAAAAAATACACATAAAATTATACGTAACACACAGTGTGACCGGGCCGTCCCGCGTGACCGGCAGTGGCGCACACGTGTAGCGTGCACGAGATGACATAATCATCGATCTTTTCCCTCGAAATCTGAAAAAGAACAGGGATAAGTATACGTCAACATAATTTTAAGGGTCATTTTTATTTATGAGTCGAAAGCTACGAAGCTTCCTCAAAATCTCTTTGTGTTTTTCCGCTGCGTAAAACGGAAACCGAAAGTTGATTCTAGAAGCGTCTAGAGCCGGCTCACTGCTTCTAAGGAAATGACGTCCTACAACTTCTGATTGGTCAACACACAACTTGGGCGCCATCCAATTGGCTAAGCGAGTTATTTTCCAGAACGTTCCATGCCTACGTCACTTCCGCAGTTGTAAAATAGAACCGGTCGTTTGCAGCGTGACAAGTTATTCGACCAACCACGGGGTTGAGACCACGACGGCCCAACGAACGAGCTTAGCGATCAGGTAAATTGGTGGAAAGTAAGGCTGATCACTGATCCGGAGATGTGAAAATAGATCAACGGTTAAATGTTTATATGATCTACGGTTTTGTTTTAGGGTTAGCTGTAGGATTTTACTCATGTAACAAATTCTTTGTCGCAATCATTTTTGATGTGACCTAGTAGCGCGAACGAGGAAGTGTCTTGAAGATCTATCATAAGTGTTCGTTAAAACGATATTACAATGATACTGTATGGATTAAGTCAGCAGACTAGAAAGAGCTGCTTGATAGAAACGTGTACCGGTTCAGATGCTTGTTTTTTTTCCCCCCCATAGGGATAGAACACGCGGCCGTGTCCTTTTTCTTCCCTCGCTAGTTTCAGGCCCAGGTGGCGTGTAATTGAGCAATGCGCTAGTTCTTCTTAGTTTCGCTGGTCCCGCTTGTAGTTGCGCAAGCTTGAAGTGCAGAACTGGAAAAGGTTATCAGTCGTGCCAGTGTAGAAACATTCTGTCCACCTCGTGCAAACTGGATATTGATCGTTGCCCCAGAACCGGCCACGAGGCCGGTGTCAGTTACCCATGGCCGCCCCACGTGGTTCGGTGTTCGATTGATGAGCAAAGCTTGCAGCGGTTTTCGCGATCAGATAAACAGTTAACAGTTTGACATGAAAGTTCTAAACGATATCATATAAGCTGATGACTTTCATGATAATTCCACCAAATTCCTCGTAGTTCGCTGGTGGGCATGATAGTGCGGACAATGAACGCGAGAACCACGTGGTCGGCACATGGCTGGCGGGGCTTTCCGGCCCTTACTCAGCCAAGCGCATCGTTTGCGGTCGTACATCTTTGGTGGTAGCTATTTTCAAATAAAAAGCATTTTGCGAGCATTTTTTTACAAATAGCTGACAAATAAATCTGAGGCAAGTCTCTGGGATCCCACGGCTTGTCACTGTGGAGCTGGAAGTCACGGTATGTGCCTGTTGAGGGTTCGATCATTAAGAGTAACAAATCTGGATGTAGATTGAAATTCCTGAGTCTGGATCTAGAAACGTTTTTTTTTTTTTTTGTTTTTTGTTTTTTAAATGTCAGCTTAATAATGTCTTCTCCTTGCAGATAAAACAAAATGGCAAAGGCACCAGCAATTGGTATTGATCTGGGAACCACCTATTCCTGCGTGGGGGTGTTCCAGCATGGCAAAGTTGAGATCATCGCTAACGACCAGGGCAACCGGACCACTCCATCCTATGTTGCCTTCACTGACACAGAGCGTCTGATCGGTGATGCTGCCAAGAATCAGGTGGCGATGAACCCAGAGAACACAATTTTTGGTAAGAGTGCTGGAGTTTGTAAATTCCATTAGCCAGTAAGCAGTAGATTGTCTTTAATTCAGTAACCTTTACAGAGAGAAACAGGAATTGAATAGCTCACAGGATGAGTAAATTGCTGTTGCTGCTTCTGCGTAGTTTTGAATAAAACGTGACGATGAAGAAAACGGCTGTTTTCTGTGGTTTTTTACTGAGAAACTTGTTTCACTGAGTGAACATCAGCTTCCCTTGGCTGTCTGAGTCACTGATTAAAATACAATTTGTATCAATAAAAATCCATATTACTGTTGGTAAGGAAATTGTTAAGAGCATGATTTGTCTCTTGCAGATGCCAAGCGTTTGATTGGTCGACGATTTGACGACCCAGCTGTACAGTCTGATATGAAGCACTGGCCATTCAATGTTATTAGTGATGGCGGCAAACCAAAGATGCGTGTCGAATACAAGGGGGAGACAAAAACTTTCTTCCCAGAGGAAGTCTCCTCCATGGTGCTAGTCAAGATGAAGGAAACTGCTCAGTCCTACCTTGGGAAGGTGAGAAATGAGATGAGCTTGTAGATGGGTGATATGCCTGCTGGTTTGTCAGGAGTTCTGCATTGATGGTGAAGCCATCTTCACGCATTTGTGGTTTCCACCAGAGGAACTTATTCCGTGGATGGTCCTAGCCCTTTCCTTGAATGTGTTGTCGCACATTGTTGGTCCTAACATGTTACCGCTGAAAAGAGTGCAGTTTTTTCTCATGATCATTTGGATAATGCTTTGCTGTAGGCAACGCAACAGTGTATCGTGTTTTGTAACATATCCTTTCACAATGAAGGGTTGATAGCACTCGAGATGACTAAATTATTTGGTTTTTATGTTTTCAGACCATTACAGATGCTGTGATCACAGTACCTGCCTACTTTAACGACTCTCAGCGCCAGGCCACGAAAGATGCTGGCACCATCTCTGGCATGAACGTTCTGCGTATCATCAATGAGCCCACTGCTGCTGCCATCGCCTACGGCTTGGACAAGAAGGTTGGTATAAGTCTACAAATGCCTTTACTCCACTGGTGAACAAGCAGCGTTATCAGCCTGATGATAATACCAAAAGCTTGATCCATGGTAAAATGCTTCTAATCTAGATCTAGAATAGTCTACTACAGTTTAACATCTCATTTGAAAGAACCATGGCTTGCGGCAATGTAAAGTACATGACACTTCGTTTCGCAGGTTGGTGGTGAGCGCAATGTACTGATCTTCGATCTGGGAGGTGGTACCTTTGATGTCTCCATCCTTACCATTGAGGATGGCATCTTTGAGGTGAAGTCCACTGCTGGCGACACCCACTTGGGAGGGGAGGACTTCGACAACCGCATGGTGAATCACTTCATCCAGGAGTTCAAGCGCAAACACAAGAAAGACATTGCAGACAATAAGCGCGCTGTACGACGTCTGCGCACTGCCTGTGAGCGTGCAAAGCGTACCCTGTCGTCGTCTACACAAGCCAACATCGAAATCGACTCCCTGTTTGAGGGCATTGACTTCTACACCAGCATCACTCGCGCCAGGTGTGTTTAGTGTGTATGTTGGGGAGCAGAGGGTGTTCAGTTAGAATCTTCACTGTGGTTTTCACATGACATGGTATATTTTGCGGTTCAGTGACTTAAAATGAGCAGGAATACGTTTCTGTAAATAGTACAAGTTGACATTGGCTGTCGAGTGTTGCATGAAACAACTTTTCTGTATAATTTACTTCTGTTTTCTTTACCTACAGGTTTGAGGAGTTGAACGCTGACCTGTTCCGTGGCACCCTGGAGCCTGTGGAGAAAGCCATGCGTGACGCCAAGCTGGACAAGGCCCAGATTCATGAGATCGTGCTGGTTGGTGGCTCCACTCGTATCCCCAAGATCCAGAAACTGCTGCAGGACTTCTTCAACGGCAAGGAGCTGTGCAAGAGTATCAACCCAGATGAGGCTGTTGCTTACGGTGCTGGTGAGTGACCGCGTTAGTTTTCTGAGCATTATTTCTGTTACACACGCTATTTCCTTTTTCACTAGGCTGCAGAGAAGAACCGTTGTTTTGAATGGTTTTGCTTGTTAGTGCGTATGTAGATTCAAAAGTCGTCGTAGAGGTCTGCATGTGAGAAGGGTCATCTTCAGGCTCTGTGAACGGTGAATTCAGTTTATTCTTGGTACTGGATAAGCAGTAAGCTACGCGGGGGAAAAGGACAAAGACAAGTTGAAACCAGAACTATAGTATCACTGCTAAAATCTGTTGCAGCTGTCCAGGCGGCCATCCTCCACGGTGACAAGTCGGAAGAGGTGCAGGACCTGCTGCTTCTGGACGTTGCTCCGCTGTCTCTCGGTATCGAGACTGCCGGTGGTGTGATGACTGCCCTCATCAAGCGCAACACCACCATCCCCACCAAGCAGACGCAGACCTTCACCACCTACTCTGACAACCAGCCTGGTGTGCTCATTCAGGTACGTGGTGTTCATTTTTCTCCTTGCACCCATGCCTCCTTATGGCCAGCACACTGGCAGTTTGGTGTAGTTCACAAGCAGGGATGTTCTTCAGCTATGTAGTAAAAAAGAGATACATACGAGCTTGTCAGGGTGTGTGTGACGATGATGAAGTTTTCCAAGTAACATTCGCGGTTTCCACCAGAGGAGCTCTCGTTCCGAAGATGGCCCATTATATGCCTTCCTTGGATGTCTGAGTCACAATTTTTCTTTCACTCGTTCTGGTTGCAAAGTTGGTCAGTTACGCTGGTTTGTTTTATGGTGGTAGACAATGCCTTCATTCTCTTTGCTTCTTTCAGGTGTATGAGGGTGAGCGTGCCATGACCCGTGACAACAACCTGCTTGGCAAATTTGAACTGACGGGAATCCCACCTGCACCCCGTGGTGTGCCACAGATCGAGGTGACCTTTGACATTGATGCCAACGGTATCCTGAATGTATCGGCTGTCGACAAGAGCACTGGCAAGGAGAACAAGATCACCATCACCAATGACAAGGGTGAGTTTACACCATATGCTTTTCCCCCTTATGCCTAGAATCACATTTCTTTGCAATTGATTCTTCATTAGTTTGTGAATCCTGAGGATTATAACATCTAACGGTTTGAAGTCACTGTTGACCTGCAGTTGGGTCTAGTTTGCGGCAAGAATGTTCTTTGACTATGTGACTTAACAGGGCATAAAATCTTGCTCTGTTTGGAGAATTTCATGTTACAAACTTTTCCTCTTTTTAGACCATGAACCATTTTAAGCCTCAATGTAATTATCTGATACAAACTTGGTCATGGAGACGTGTGTGTGTGACGATGATGAAGCTTTCCAAGTAACATTCGCGGTTTCCACCAGAGGAGCTCTCGTTCCGAAGATGGCCCATTATATGCCTTCCTTGGATGTCTGAGTCGCAACTTTTCTTTCTTTATCTGCTGTGTACTTGATCGGGTACGACTGTTCAATTTCAAATGGAATATGTCCTAATTTTCCTTTTTGGAGAATTTTTTTGGAGAGCTCTGTGAGTGGCTCGTGTTGCAGGATATTTGGAACCGTGAAATCTAAAATGTTTTCCTATTTCACAGGTCGTCTGAGCAAGGAGGAGATCGAGCGCATGGTGAATGATGCGGAGAGGTACAAGGAGGAGGATGACAAGCAGAAGGCCCGCATCTCGGCCAAGAACGGCCTTGAGTCCTACGCTTTCCACATGAAATCCACCATTGAAGACGAGAAGATCAAGGACAAGATTTCTGAGGAGGACAAGAAGACGATCATCGACAAGTGCAACGAGGTCATCCAGTGGCTGGATGCAAACCAGCTGGCAGAGAAGGAAGAGTTCGATGACAAGCAGAAAGAACTGGAGAAGATCTGTAACCCCATCATCACCAAGATGTACCAGGCAGCAGGCGGTGCTGGTGGCATGCCCAACTTTGACCCCAACAGCGGGGGTGCTGCAGGAGCTGGCGGTGCTCCTGGTGGTGGAAGCAGCGGTGGCCCCACCATCGAGGAGGTTGATTAAACACGTACAAACTGTGATCTAGTCGCTCAATCCATTGGACAAGCAGGAATGAACAGACTATCAGACCATTTCGGTTTCAAACTAGACAGCATATTGATGTGTTCGGATTATTAAGACCTTGTCGTCAACACCTTAGTCCCCCCCGTTACTTAAATTAGCTTTGCCATGAACTAAGCCTGTATATCAAGCACATTAATTTTTGTGTTGAGGCTTTGGTGCAGTTTTGAATAACTTCAGCAGCTCGATAGAAAGGACCATTGAATCAAGAGCACTTGTCTAAATCTTTATTAACATTTGTTTTGTTGAATGCTTGTCATTTATTTATTTCACTATGAACAATAAAACTTTGCCAATGAAACAGTGAGGTCAGTGGTGTTTGTACTGTTTTGGTGGGTTGATATGAAAGTCTGGTGTTGATTACTATCAAAAGTAAATGTAAACCCAAGGTCATAAGTATTTAGTCAGTTCCTAAGTTAAACCTGCCAAAATCATAAGCATACAAGAACTGCGGAAATGCACCAAACTGCATGTATTTGGGCTGAGGAATATTCAGTCGTTTGCCAGTGAGTTTTCAACTCTATTTCCTATCCTTTCAGCCCAAAATTCTTGCGTTTCAGCCAAATTGGGGGGGGGGAATTACACACACTAACGCATCATGATGCAGATTGTCATAGGGAACAAACTTTTGGGTGGGGGGGGGATTGAACACAAGAATGTATCATGAAGCAGGGAATGCCATAGGGAACAGTCCAACTTCATTTTTTGAAGACTTAAATGTTAGTACCAAGGCAGCATTTCACTTCTGCGTTCTAAAGGCGGCTACTAAATATCCTTTAAAAATCTGTTTCTAAAGTGGGCTGTTGCCACTGTGGTTCCACAGCAGGACACTTCTGCACCCCAGATTTTTATCCGGATTTTTTTTTCCTCGGCAATTCCCCAGCTTGCGTATTTTTGTGTGTGTGTGTGTGTTTTTTTTAATGGGGGGAGTTTGCCCCTGGACTGCCTTGCCGTAGCGTGTCCGCTTTACAGCATCGCATCACCACTTCATCACACAGTGCTAGGAATTAATCAGTATGTTTTGCATCGCCCACTCAAAGGTCAAAACAAGGCAACTAGCACACCAGCAGAACATACTGCAAGAGGAATTTTTTTTCAATTTTTTTTTTTTCAATATTTTATTCACAGTATGCTGGAAGTTAAAATCTGCAACTCCATAAAACTGAACACATTACAAGCACAACAAATACTTTGTGCAACCATAACACATATGTACTGGGCAATTGAAACAAAAACTGTGAACACCAAGTTCTGTCAAACACCTTTTCAAGTAGAGTTTTCACACATGGATATACTAAACAAGTAAAAAGGAAAATAAAAAATAAAAAGAAGGGAAAATGACTACAAATACAAAGCCATGTAATGATGTATTCAGATTTATGCTGAAATTGTCCTGTCAACTTGGTGAACACTGTGAAGGCAAGAATTGGGAAAACTACAGAGATCACATCCAAGATAAAAACAGGAAGGTGTTGATCTGATTTTAAAATCCTCCATGCTTGACTAAGCTAATAAAAATCCACAATTTCTCATACAGGTGAAGGTAAAGCTCTGTAACCCCATAGGAACAGAGAAGAAACAATGTTTTAGAAATTGCGCATCAACTAGCTGAGATACAGTCTCTCATCTCACAGGACAGAGGGCCCCTATCGGGACACATGTTCTTGATACATTAGAGTTTTCACAATGAGGTGCCCCCCGATCACAGAAAATACACCAGATGAGTTTGCTGATTTTGACCAAAAACAACAACAACAACAAAAAAAGAACCCTGCACACTGACGGTCATAGGACTTTGTGTTCATGTGAAAGCCGACATCATGAACTTGATGTCAGGTATGTAAAAAGCTCTTCTTAAAGTACAGCTGTTGCAGAATGAGCTGATAAAACTGAGCACCCCTTGTATGAAACAAGACGGGTCCAACAAACTGAATTGAGCGGTCTGGGTGGCACACAGCTTGTTCGAACAAATGCAGGTATGGCATTTTGAACAAATCTCAAATTTCAGTATTAATGCACCTTACACAGTGTAAGTAACAATAGACAGTAGCAGATCTTTGAAATGAATCATTTTTCATAAAACCGCACACCTGATCAGGCTATTGTGCACCAAATAAAATAAGTGCAAGACCAAAACATACACACTGGAAAAAGGAAACACAAAGAAGAAACATCCACAACATAAAAAAAAATCAAAATGTACAAAAATTTCCAAAAAGGTAAGCAAAACGTGTTTAAATTAAAAGAAAACCTTTATGCATAACACAGACTTTTTAAATGTACATTTAAAAAGACAGGCTGGAGAAACAGTTTGCACCATTCAACAGTGAAATCAAGTGAAAAACGTGATTAGTAGAGCAAACTAAGAACACTGTGCTTAAAATGAGTAAATAAATGAGTTTTGTTTTTTTTAAAGACTGGCTGTATCATATGTAACTTGGCAGCATTTTTTGTACGAAAATGTTCTAAGCTTACGCACTACATGCGAATGGAACAAGATCAGTTTTATATCCACAAATATTATGAATGGAGGGAAGTAATGAAGAGAGCATTATTGCACTGCAGTAGATCACCAAATTACACTCAGTCATGGGGTTCGCAAACATTGTTACCGTAAGTGAATATGTCAAGGGATTTTTTAAGTTGAACCGCCACCACCCTGTGAAGACAGCCTTCTGAATGAACACATCGTGAAAATCATGATTTACCTCAAACCACAGAAGCCTTATAATACCGGTACTTAACATTTCATACAAGATAATGTCGGTCAGTATCTTTGGCACTGTGCACCCACACACTGGTCCTTCATTTTGTCTATCACCAGATTGTATAAATAAAATGTTGAAGCGTAAAACCAAGGCAAAAACAAAATGAAACACTAAATTGCAAACAAACAAAAAATGCTTGTCAAATAAATGCATCACAAAACAGAAATAAATGCACTGAAATACTCATAGCAAATGGACATATAGATATATCTTTATGAAACTGTAGAACATAATCACGATTCTTTTAGCAACAAAAACACCATTGTAAGTGAGTCTGCAACAGGCAATGCAGAAATTAAACAACAAAGTAAAACCCAACCCAAAAAACAACCAACCAACCAACCAACAACTGACATGGCTACAGCTGACAGATCAATATTCTGGTTCATCAATTGGGAGGAACCCCACTGGAGCTGGCAAAGAATTGGGGCAGAAAAAAAAAAAAAAAATTCTGGTTCATCACTGGCGATTTGCTAAGATGGTTCTCCAACACAGTTCTTGGCCGAAACTTTTTGCTTCATAAGATTTAGTGTGCTCATACTAATCATAAAATATAATAAGTAAAATAATGAAAAAATACTACTTACTGTCAAACAGTTTTACTGTCAGACATAGCTGGCTCACCATAAGATTTAGTGTGCTCATACTAATCATAAAATATAATAAGTAAAATAATGAAAAAAATACTACTTACTGTCAAACAGTTTTACTGTCAGACATAGCTGGCTCACCAACCTTACTCAAATCTAACTAGTCTGCAAGTGCAGTTTTTGTTGTAGTGAATGGAACTGTAGAACTCTTCATCTACAGTTTCACACTATTTAGCATTGGTAGTGTTGAAATCTCCGCCAACACGTTCTCTTCAGTACAATTTTCCCTTTAGCGTCACACATTATGCTGGTGAAAGAAACACATATCACATAAAATTCATGATAAATGCACAAAGGTGTATATGTGAGACAGTCAAACAATTTGAAAAAATGGAAGAAACACTGACTGAAACAAAAGAATCTATCACACAAATTATATATGCGCTAAGGTTTGTGTGTGAGACAGTCCAAACTATGAATAACGGAATAATGTGCATATCACACAGTGATATGTATATTAAAATGCTCCAGAATGGTTTCATCATCACAATCATTTCTGTAGACCTGTCTTTACGATTTCCACTCAGGTGAGTCAGTCTTTCTTGTCAATGACGCTTGGCGTGACGCTTGGTTCCACCTTTCCCATAACAAAGTCCAGCAGCTTGCATGGCAGTGGCAGCTTGCGAAGATCCTGCAAGGTGACCAGGTGCAGCACAGCACGACGACAGAGCTCCTGCAGGCTGGCCAGTCGCACAGGCAGCTTGTACACAAACACCTTACGTTTGTAGTGGCAGTTACGCATGACCGCCACACACGCCTCACTTGGCGAGAAGCGTGGAAAGACTTGCAGGTTGATGACTTCAGACACAGGCCAGTAGCAACCTCGGGCGTCGAGCTGCATCAGGATGGAGATTTGCGGAAAACTGAGCACAACCACGTAGTTTGTGAAATACTCTCGGCTGTGGACTGGGTGCACGCAACGCACTGCCAGGAAGTTCCCACTGGGGCTGGTTCGGATTTGCTGAATGTCTGCAGGTAAGTTCAGATTTGTGTGCTGCTCTTTGACTGGCCAGTCACCAGAGCATGTTCGAATTTCAATGTCTCGAAACTGTCCCAATATAACCGAATCATCACCCAGGAGTGGGTTGAAAGCCAGGACGTGAGCACGAAGGAACCCAGGCACGTGTGAGACACTTAGAACACCAGCACCTTTGCAAAGAAGGAGGTTCTGAATCACGTAGATATCAGGATGGACGACGATGCGAGTCAGGTGGTCAGGACGAAGAAGGATACGAGTTTTGGACGGGGAGATGTACACCTCATACCACCGGCGAGTGTGGTAAAGTACGAGGAAGTGTCCCAGGCAAGTCTCTTTCTGCAGGTCCAGAATGTAGAACTTTCCGGTCACCACATGGCGATCAGAGTTCACTTGCAAGACGCCCATGTTGTCTCTGCATGCCACAACGCTGCACTCCTTGTATCGCCTATGTCGATAAGTGCGGAACCATGGATAATGTCTGTTATGTTCGTTTGTGATGGGGATGCGAGGGACTTTGATGGTGTAAGTGGTGGCAAGCGACTTCTCCTTGAGGAGAATATCAGTGTTGGATTTCCATGTCACACCAAAATACCTGCCATCTGTTGTGTCGGGTTTGACCAGAATGCCATAGCGCTGATGAGAGTCACGAGGGGTGGTGTAATCTGCACTGTCCGTGAACCCACACATGGTGCGATGGGATCGAGTCCACTTGCCATAGGAACAGGAATGAAGGAGCTGACCACGTCTGCCATTACACATGTGTTGGTAAAAGTCCTCTTGAGCCGTCTCGGCTGTGGTGTCATCCCTCTGGTGATGAGTCCAAGAAATCCCCATGATAAAAAGGGCTGGTTACCTCCACCTGGAAAAACAAAACAGACTGATAACTATGATCAGCGAAACATTACACAAGTCTCAAAGATGACACTGGACCGACTTCTGAACGTGTATGGGCTTTTCTGAGTGCAGAGATGTCATGTTGAACTGAATATGCTATCACCTAACCGGCTGTACTAACTCACCTCTATAATAACTGCAGGTGGCTGAACATGTCTGTTGAAACAACAATGAAAGGGGGGCAAGAAAAAACCCTGTTAGAAGGCAAAATGTCTGCCTTGCCCTTGCAGCTGCTCAACTGATCAGTCAGTGCTCTAGATTTTTCTAGCAAATTTAGAAAAAGATGGCACCTATCACAGGGACAATGCAGCCATACATGTTTCTCTCCTCAAAGTCATGCACGATAACACTTTGAACATTTCACAGAAGGACAAGGAATAACACAAAATGGCATGATTGCCCTAACAGGTCAGCTGACTCAATACAGTTCTCAAAAAAAAAAATCTACCCTCAATTCATTGTTCTATTTTCTACTGAAATTGAAACCTAAGCACAAGTATAGATCCTAGCAATCTGCTTAAAAGGAATCTTTCTCCGCTTCTCTTTAGAAATCATGACTATGAGATTCACGTCCTTGCACAAACAAAATTACCTCTAAAATGCAAAATATGCATTCAAACACATTCTGCGCAAATGCATTGAACCTCATCCAACAAAAGCAGTGCGATCTTTCTTCCCTCAGCTTCCTATTCTTCCATCGGCAGACCCTCAGCTATAGATAAAACGAAATTAGAAAGGTACAAATACACGTTTTACCTACTCCTGCGAGGACTTATCGCAAAAATATCTTTTTATTCTACCTCATTTGCAACAAAAACAAAAAGATGGACTCTGTTGTCTGCTGAAAATCGTCTGCTAGGGTCACGTGATCAAGCTAATCAGCCCGGAAAATGATCAGAATTGTTTTGACAAGTACAAAAAAACATAAGAAAGTTTAGAGTATGTAACACCAAATTATTGGACAGAAAATATTTAGAATGCTTCTGCAAAAAAAAGAAGAAAAAAAGTGCGTTCACATTTATCGACTAGTAACTTCCCATCATGGCGGATCCCAAGCGCATGGAGAAAGTGGACATGGCGAAAGAGTTTTCTAAACTCTCAGAGTCGGACCAGTATTTTGTCCGCAAACTTGAACAGATGAACCGCGACAGGGCTAGGGACATGAAAGCTCTGAGAAGGAAAAACTGGATTACTGGTCTTGCAATCGGAGCGGGTGTTCTTTCGATTTGTATCCTTTCATAACTTGTTGAAGGACACCGAAATTGTTTTAGGCTGTGTGTGTGTGTGTGTGTGGCAGGGTAGGTTCATAATGCTGTATAACATATTGTGCAGACAAGTATAGTGAGGCTTGTTTGTTTATCATATATAATTAGATCGGGTTTACATACAAGTTTACATACTGACATCTCTTCCTGCAGACCTGTACTGGTACATATGCCCAAAACCGTCTTTAGACTCACTGGGGATGGTGCAACAGATCTGTAGAGAACACAGCATGTAGTATCTGGTTTAACTATCCATGTCCGATGCTAGTTTTCTACCGTGTTCAAAGAACAGGTGTGCAGTCAGGTCAGTAACAGAATGGTTCAGCGAATGGTATGGTACAGGTAAAGAGAGGTGACCTGGACACAAAGAGTTAATGTGAACATGCCAGAAGAATTTGCCTTTATAGCAGAAGAGGTCACCAGGAACAGAGCAAAATTAATTCAGTACAACCCTTGACTGTGTCTCAGATTTTTACTCCATGTATGCTGTGAGGCAGGAACGATTCCTTGCTGACTTTGACAAAGTTCCGGACAAGAAGTGATGTCATCTGAAGTGTATCTCATTGCAGTCTGGGAAAGGTGTGGTCCCTAACGATGGAGAGCTTTGTTGTGCCTGTACATTGTCTCTGCAGTTGACATCTCTGATTTTGATTTGGTTTGACTGATGAATTTTGCAGTTTTTGAAGTACAAGAGATTTATTGGAATTGGGGTTGCAAGGCTGGTTACATCACAGTGACAGTTTGCGTGGTTTCATCAGGTAGACTGCAGTCAAAGAAAATGAGAATGAATATATCATTATGAAAGAGTGAATGATAATCTGTGTGTATGTGTGTGTGTGAGAGAGAGAGAGAATGGACAGACAGACAGACACAGATCATGGAGTATTGGTGTTTGTGTTAGTCTGGAGAAGAAACCTGTTTCATTAAATTATGCTACTGATGCTAACAGCAGGAAATAAATGAGACTTTGCAGTGTGCTTTTGATTGTGTACATGTGCCACTTTTACAACTAATACAAGACTTGAGTTTGTGTCAGTGAGCATTGTGACAACTTTTTGTCAGTAGAAATATACAGTACTAAATAGAAATAGGTGACATGTGCTAAGGTTATACTGGTAGTAAAAGTCTACCGGCTTGCTTTCAAGTTGCACTGGACATCCTTTAGAACCATTTCTCGACTTTACCTCAGACTAGTTCAAGTGGAATGCAAGTTCATTTCAATTTTACTGCATTCCCTTCAGCCAAAGCACATGCATATATATATATATAATACATATATGGGATTGAAAAATACACACTGGTGCATGTACGTCTATAGATGACATTCATCTGTTTGACTTGAATTGTTCTGTAATAAAATGTTCAACAAACAGTTGAGATTCACTTGTTGATTGCTGTGCTAGGTTGTGTGTTTCTGTAGTGGGTTTGTCTGGCCTTGTGTTCTGTGTGTAATTGTTCAGCTGTCAGATTTGCAAGGTTTCTCCAAGTGAGATTGTTCTGATGGTCAGCATGCTAGAATTTCCCAAGTACCTCTGCCAACTACAGGGTCCATACAGGTCATGGAATCCCGGAAAAGTCATGGAATTTGGAAATAGCTTTTCCAGGCCTGGAAAAGTCATGAAATCACCTCAAGAGTCATGAAAAGTCATGGAATTTCGGAATTCTATGGAAGCCATTTTGAGCCCAACAGTGAAACTGTCAGCTTGGTGATTACTCACTGGACTGATTGCCAAAAATACCAACAAACTGCCTTCCTATAAGGCTAATGACTAACTCCGAACATTGGTCTTGCTGACTGCGATAACATGGATAAGCTCATAATTTCTACCCTCAAGTGTGTCAGTGTGTGAAAGAGGGCGAGGAAGGTGTCATGGAAAACGGGAAAGTTGGCCTCGAAAAGTCATGAATTTTTGAGACTGTGAACCTGTATGGACCCTGCAACTATGTTGTTGAGTGTAATCAACTCCGTCCTGTGTAGTGGTACTTTGTTAACCTTCCGGCTACGTCGCTAAAAAACTTCTTAGTCCTACATCGTGTGAAACAACTTACCCATGGTTTTTACATAGGTAATTTTCGACTTATTCCTACCCATGGTTTTTATATAGGCAGATTGTAGCTTATTCCTAGTCCTACATCGTGGGAAACAAATTACCCATGGTTTTTATATAGGCAATTCACAACTTATTCTTATTTTTTGTTTAATTACTCTGCTAATTACAAGTTAAACAACACAATTTTTGGCATGAACATAGTCAAACCATTTATTGACAAAGTCATGAAATTTCAAAGGTGTGACCTAAATATTGACCGAGATACGTTCATCTAAAGCAATGTGTGTGCAACTTTTTACCCACGACGTAGCCGGAAGGTTAAACACACTGTATATGGTATGGTATGACAGACTTCTCCTTGGCGCACATATCCAGCTCTACTGAAACGCTTATGGCGTTTTGCATGGCTGGAGGACAAAGCAGTGAAAGCCTGCTGCCACTTGATGTGGGTGACAGTATTTCTGTTTACCATGCCACATTTATCTCTGGAAATAGTACTGGTAAAAGTAAATGCACTGTTACACCGTCACCTGCATGTAATTTTTATTGCATTGAAAGATTGCTTTAGTGCATTTGGGAACTCAGTTGCCGATTTTCAGCGATGAACTTTTTATGGAGCGACTTCTGTAGACCTATTGCAGGGAAAAGGTTATTCAGGAAGCTGTGAACTAACACATTTTATAACAGCCATCGCTCTCGGTCTTCCTGTTTCATCTCGGTGTGTGACACCAATGTAAATCGATATTTTCACTGCATTTTTAAAAACCAGACAAGCCCTTTTCAAGGAATGAAACTATTCGAAAAGAACACTTTGACGCCATTCACTGATGTCACTTTTTTCCCACAGTCTAATGAAGGTTTTTGGAGTGCACTCAATCACATTAAATTTTACATTATTGTCACTTGAGGTTTTCAGGAGATGTATTTTAGGCTCATCTCACTCCTGTGAGTTCTTGGAACATGAAGAGCTCTTTAACCCCACAGACCCACTTCAAACCGTTTGTTCACACACACACACACACACACACACACACACGCACACACATTGTTTATGTACCTCGAACACAAACAGCCAGCATACCTAACAGTTTTTTGTGGTTGTTTTTTTTTTAACTACAGTACTTAGTAAGTTTATTGCCCCACTCCTGAAACTGAGATTGCTTCTCTAGGGAAAAGCGGCTTGGTGCAGCGTCACCCAACACTCCTAACCTAGTTTAAAATTTTGTTGGGAGTGTGGTGGGGGGGGGGGGACGCGGAGGAAAACCCTGAGGACCCAAGATAGAGAAACCGACGCTGAGCAAACCCAGAGCCAAGAAAAATCGGCGTCACATAATTATCACATTTCGACTTGGGCTCGAACCCACGCTTCACTGTGTCAGTGGTTATAGTGATGGCTGTCTAGTGACCACAGCATGAAACGTGGTGGTTTCAAGGTGGCCGTGGAGACAGCGATTTACAACGAGAAAGCATGTATCTGAAATCTGACAAAATAGCAGGTTTTCTACAGAAAATCGACAATAAAATAAGTTTCTTTTTCTCTGCAGAATTTTTCTTCTCCATTTAAAAACACATGCATTAAAAGAAACTGGTTTTGTGAAGAAAATTCAACAAAAACCTGATTTTTTTGCAGAAAATACTGGTGAGGGATGACAAAATAGCAGTTTTTCAGAAAAGTTGTTTTAAAAAATTGTTTGCTTTTTCTTGGAAACTGAGTCAGTTTTCTGCAAAAAAACAACAACAAACAAACAAACAAAAAAACCCTTCCAGTTCCATTTTTCTGCAGGAAAACAGGAATGTCCTCTATTTCTTTGCCATTTTTCTGCAGAAAAACTGTTTTCAGATAGAAAAACAGGAATGTCAAGTTTTCTGCAGAAAACCAGTTTTTCTGTTGAAAAGTATCATTCAAGAGGTTCTACTGTAACTTGTCATCTACGTCTCTGCTTTACTACACGTCCAGGCCAAGAAAGATCCTACGATCATGTCACGTTGTGATCCTGTTAGGCTACTGACTCGAAATCAGTCACTATGAATCTCACATTGTTGCCCCATGTTATATATACACGTAGCGTGATCAGTGTCCCACAGCCGGAAGCCATGCATATTTTCAATACACACTGGCCTACTTGTCTAGGTAATTGCATTCAAGTTCAAGGGGCTAAAGAGCAAGTGATCTTAAAACGTCAGTTCCCTTTTTCTTTGCAAAGCCTTCCAGTAATTTCCTCAGCCGCGTGTTGGTCTTGGTTGCTTGAGCGGCATGAGACCACAAATGACTAACTCCAGTAATTTCCAGTTTTAACTAGTCAGTGTCACCAGCGTATGTCTGTTCATCGTTATATAATGTGCGTGAGTGTGAGTGAGTGATAGGCGCATGGAGTCAAGTTTTATTTAAAGAAATGCGCCCTACAAATACCATTATTATTATTATTGCTGTATTATTAATGCTACCGCCTTTATGCTCACGGATCAATCTGAGCTGTTTTCGTGGTATCTATCATCAAGTCGCTTAGTCATCTGGTAAGTGACAGTTTCAGTCTGTAATGTTGGAACTGAACCATCGTCGGGGGTTCTCTCCGGGTACTCCGGCTTCCTCCCCTTCTGCTTTGGAAATGTTCAGCCCACTAATTTTGAAAAATAAAGGCAATTCTAAATTTAGAAATTTAAACAGCTGAGCTGACCCTTCGCACCACATGATTGTAATGTTTTCATGTCCAGTGTGTGAGAGAATGCTTGTGATTCACGTGAGCGTGCGTGTTGGGCTCAGTTTGCGGCGCGGCTTTGAGCCGAATCATGAAATTGGGTAAAGCGCATATACAATACTCATTTTTATTATTAACGTATTCGACGGCATGGCGACGTGACTACATCGAGTTCTTCAGCAGTGTAACAACACTGAGTCATAGAATGTGAATGTCCGACTGCTCGCGCCATGTTTAAACGACATTGTACCGCATTAAGAGTTGTACTAATCGGCATCAAGACAGACTGAGTATTAGTTTCGAGTGTACAGGTGCACTCCCGCGCGAAACTGTCCCAAAAGATAAGTCAGAAAAGTTGGAATTCGCCCGTTTACCTAAACACACACACACACACACACACACACACACACACACACACACACACACACACACACACACACACACATATAATAATGATAATAATAATAATGAGTATTGTATAGGCGCTTTACCCAATTTCATGAATCGGCTCAAAGCGCCGCGAACTGAACCCAACACGCACGCTCACGTGAATCACACGCATTCTCCCACACACTGGACATAAACGCATTACAATCACGTGGTGCGAAGGGTCAGCTCAGCTATTTAAATTTCGGAATTTAGAATTACATTTATTTTTCAAATTTGGTGGGCTGAACATTTCCAAAGCAGAGGGGGAGGAAGCCGGAGTACCCGGAGAGAACCCCCGACGATCGGCCGACACACACACACACACACACACACACACACACACACACACCGTCACACACACAGAGTCAATTTCACACAATAATCAATAAGTGTGAACTAATGATGCGATTATATTGCCGAGCTTTTGCTGACAGCAATGCCGGTTGAGTCAGTGTGGTCGCCGCGTCATCGAGTACGCTTCTGTTGCGCCAGATCCAGCATTACAGACGCTGTCGCTGACCAGGTGTCTAAGTGATGTGATGATAGACTGATACCACGATAACAGCTCACGAGAACGATCTGTGAACAACAAAATGGTAGCATTACCCCCCTATGGGTGTAATATTATTCTTATTATGGTAGTTACTGATTTCGTTCCACTGACACAGAAACCAGAAGCAGTGAAGTGAAACCAGAAGTCAGTCGAACGTAGTCGGCGAAATCAAATTGATTCGTGCTTCTTATGCATGCGCAAAGCGTCTGCGATACGAGCTATTTCACATGCATGAATTGCCCACACTGAGAACTGAAGATGAATAAATACATAACATGAATTGGTATCCGGCTGCAGGGTCACTGCCGAGTGCGTTCGTTCAGAGATAAGCAGAAGGCAATAATTAATTATATGCTAACTTGACAAAGTTACAAATCCGGTGTTATCGTGCATGAATATCGCACCAGATGATGAACGAAGCGGCCGACCCTCAGTCGTCAAGTCCAGACAGTTTCGAAGTAGTACAATATTCACAATAATTATCACTGAGGCCCGGCGGTCGGGCAGTAGATCTGCCGTTGTGTCCTATCCTTGTCCGCAAGGAAAACATCAAACTAACGCCACTTCACGTGTTTCAGTGTGCAACAACAGGTAATGTGAACAGTAAAATCTCTTATATGTTCTTCTCATTATCAATGAATTGCTCAGTGTGAAACTTACGTCGATGTGCCGGCTTTACAGCTGCTGACTTCAGTTGCAAAGTATCTGTGGGATTTCGCTTCGGCTTTTCACTGAGTGAGTTGCTGTGAAGATTACGCCAGTGGGATTTGCAACTGGTGATGTACAGTATGTCTGTGGGTTTTCAACCGGTCCTTTCAATGGCTGTGAAGGTTACGCCAGGCAGCTGATGATTTGCAGTATGTCTGTGGGTTTTCGACCGTTCCTTTCAACGAGTTGCTGTGAAGGCTACAACAGTGGGCTTTGCAATTGATGAATTGCAGTATCCTAATGGGTTTTCGACCGTTCAGGTCCTTTCGACGAGTTGCTGCCATTGTGAAGATTACGCTAGTGGGATTTGCAGCTGATGATTTGCACTATGTGGGGGTTTCAACAGGTCCTTTCAATGAGTTGCTGTGACGGCTACGCCAATGGCAATGGGCTTTGCAATTGATGATTTGCAGTATCTCAGTGGGTTTTCGACCGTTCCTTTCCGGCGATGAGTTGCTGTGAAGATCATTTACGCCAGTGGGATTTGTAGCTGATGATTTGCACTATGTGGATTTACAACAGGTCCTTTCAATGAGTTGCTGTGAAGGCCGCTACCGGCGCCAATGGGCTTTGCAATTGATGATTTGCAGTATCTCAATGTGTTTTCGACCGTTCCTTTCGATGAGTTGCTGTGAGGGTGCCAATGGCTTTTCAACCTTTGCTTTCAGTGAGTTGCTGTGAAGGTATCAGTGGGTTTTCGATCCGGCGTTCCTTTCAATGAGTTGCTGTGAAGTTTACTGCAATGGGCTTTACAACTGACAAAGTGAAGAGTGTCCGTGGTTTTTCGACTGTTCGGTTCCATAAGTTGCTTTCAAAATTACATCAGTGAGCTTTATAAGAAATCCTTTCCAGCGCGCCCATAGGATTTCGACCGTTCTTTTCAATGAGTTATAAAGCACACTGAGATACAATCATGTAACTTGCACAGAAACTGGCGAATTGCCGTGTGCCCGTTGTATTTCAACCGTTCTTTTCATCAAGTTGCTGTGAAAGTTACATGTACTTAATGGGCTTTGTAACTGATTCTCTGTCGTCCTCCCGCGGGATGGAGCTAACAGACGTTTTCACTAGGTATTTCAACGCAGCTATCCCCCATTGTCAGTCAGTTACGTTAATCTGGCCACTTGGTGTGTGTGTGTGTGTGTGTGTGTGTGTGTGTGTGTGTGTGTGTGTGTGTGTGTCAGTGTGTGTGTGTGTGTGTGGTCACACTTTGACTTCCGTCAGGCAATAACCAATGTACGGGGCATTGCCGGTTGGTAGTCCCAGAGGAGCACAGAAAAGACCTGCACAGACCAAACTGACTAAAACTGACGAATCCTTCTTGGCAACCGCACGTAGAACACGCGTTTTAACCTTCTGATCACTTTGTCAGATACAAACTCGGACAACCTAATTCAGTGGGCCCGCATGCAGAAGTCGGGTTCAGGGAATTATTAGAGTCTAACCTCGAACTAAACTAGCTCTAAGGTTAAATTTTCTGTTGTTTTTTTGTTTCAAGTTAAATCAGGAAGCGGGTCCATTCCAGCAAGGTGCCTGTGCCGTTATAAAAGGATTTTTGTCTTTCTTTTCTTCGTTTCCTTTTTTATTTAATTTTGTTTTTAGGTTTCTTTTGTCCTAGTCTGGGTTAGGCCCGTAGCCGTGGGTTAAATTAACCTCGAGGTTTACATACGGGCCCTGATCGCTTTGTCAGACACAAACTCAGACAAGCTAATCCACAGTTGTCATTTGTTTGTCGGAGTACACGTGTCGTGTTCGCACATTTTGATTGGCTGGCATGATCAGGGACGGGCTCAGTAGCACATGTCAATTTTGACCGGCCTGCAGGCATGCGAAACGGCAACTCCTGAATGTATTTTTTTTTCTGTATCTGTTCATCTTTATCACATAAATGTACATACAATTAGAATTTCATTTTTGTACACCCGGAAATGTGCTGTAGGAGCCTTCCGATGGGGTTTTATAAAGGCCTGTGATTTCTTCACACATCTAAGTGACATGTAGCCACACTCTGAATGACAAGTCAGTCAGTGCAGCTGATCACAATCCTGTACCCGGGTCCTCGCTTCTCTTGGCCCCTACGATGACGGCCAAGTCGGGCTAACCGAGACCGAGCCGAGCTAAGTGATACATAGTAAGAAGGAAAAAACAAAAATACTCGGTGACAAGGAAAGTGGACAGCTGCGAACAACTTTGAGGTCCCAGTGTTATTTCACAGTGTGCACAGAGGCGATGAAAACTGTCGCATTCACCAGCACAGCACATTTTCAGCCTAGTTAGAGAGTATTGCTTGATTGTGTTGTCTCCCTTGTCGCAACAAGCACACATTTTTCGTGGCAGAGCACAAAGCTCCCACGAAAAAATGCATGCTTGCTGCGGGTCTGTGTATGCACGACGGGACAACTCACGCAGGAAATACTCTCTAACCAGGCTGAAAATGTACTGTGCTGGTAAAATGCGACAGTTTTCACCGCTTCAGTGCACACTGTGAAATAACACTCGGGGACCTCAAAGTTGTTCGCAACTGTCCACTTTCCTTGTCACCGAGTATTTTTTGTTTTTTCCTTCTTAGGTATCACTTAGCTCGGCTCGGTCTCGGTAAGCCCGACTTGGCCGTCATCGCAGGGGCCAAGAGAAGCGAGGACCCGGGTACAGGGTTGAGCCGATCACTGACAGTGCACCAATACTCAGCCAGACAAATCACACGTGTGGGACTGTCTGCCGGAGTATCCGAGGGTTCCCTGTCAGAACGTCCTCAATATCTCTCTTCTTTCTGTCTGTATCGATGGCTGAGAACCCGGCCTCGATTTGCTTGACAAAGCTGCCGCGTAATTGCAAAACTGTTTAAAAAAAAAAAAAAAACTACTTTATTATCCATTTCGGGAAATTCGGGCTGCTTCCCCCGGGGGAAGCGCGTCGCCGCGATGCAGCGCCACCCAATACCTATCCTATATTTTTTTTACAATTTTGCCGGGGGACGAAAGCCGGATAACCCGGAGAGAAACCCCCCCGATGAGCAGTCCGGCAGCCAGGAAAAACCGGTACCACATATCACAAGCTCGACCTGGGCTCGAACCCACGCTTCATCGCCATGACATTGGTGACGGCCGTTCAGTAGGGCGGCGGCTAAATCCGACGCGCTACCTATTAGACCACCGCTCACCCCCAAAACTAAATCCATGACGTCACTAGTTTCTGGAAAACGACCATTACGTCAATGTTCGTCATCTTGAAATCCCACCCCCCTCCCTTTTTCCCATCAAAAGTCGTGGACTTACCGTGTTGTACCATTGCACGGCAGAAAGGTCAAACTGCCATGGAGAAGCATAGGAGCGTGGCCTGTTGGCTAACTGTTAATTCTCCGCTCCATTGAATTAAAAGTTTATTCGCATATTCCTCCCCGCAGGCAACAGACAGATCAACCACACCTGCCCACACAAGCGGGCCAAACAGCGAGACTGCTTACCACTGGCGCTACCTGCCGGATCTGTCTTCGTTCCTTGCTTTAGGTGGACACACATATATATATATACGCACGCACGCACGCAATGCTGGGGATGGAGTGCGGTTGTCCTTCCTTGATAGAGTTACCGGTCTTAGCGACGGTGTTTCTGTATTTTATCGGTGACCTCATGGTGATGATGACGGCAGTGCCTTACGTCACGTATGGCGTCTGTCTTGACCGCTTTCCCAACGCCAGTGCCGCTTTCTGTCTT
>JACVVK020000154.1:705000-785000 GCA_018292915.2 Batillaria attramentaria
TGTTTGTGTCCTGAGGAAGGCGAAAGCCGAAACGTTGACCTGTGCCGTCCTTTGTGAAAGTTAAGTGGTTTCTGTCCCTTTTATGTCGCTTTTATTTGTTCTATACATTTTCAGGTGGCAGAGGGCTTTGGCACGGTGATCGGATCTCTAGCCGGGTGGGCGGTGCAGGTGTTGGTGAGTGCCCGCGTCAGTTTCTGTGCTGGCTCCCTAGTGCACGTGATCACCGTGCTGCTGATCGTGGCGCTGATGTGGGACAAGGTGTACCGGCCGCCCAAAGTGACGCAGAGAGTCCTGGAGAGGAAGTTCCTGCAGAACTACTGGCAGCAGTTACGCGTGCTGTGCGGCTTTGGTGACCACGCCGTGGACAGCGTGTTGATGTGGGGTTGCTGTCTCATCATTTTCGGCATGTATGGAGTGCGGGAGGGACGGGGAGCCCTTATTGCTGTGTACGTTCAGCGGGCACCACTGTCCTGGCCCAACGCAAGGCTTTCAGCGTTCACAGGTAAGGAGTAAGAAAAATTCAAATTCAGGTTTAAAAATACTTTATCGTCCATTAAATGACAGGTATAAAATGGAAAATAGTCTTTGTGGACTCACAGCTCGAAACAAAATAAGAATGAAAAATTAAGATTGTAAGCCAATAAAGACAACATAAAACTGGTTTAGCATGTGCAATAACTTAACAACAACAACAACAACAACAACAAAAACCCCAAACAAACAAACAAACAAACAAACAAACAAACAAAGAATACCCGAACCTCAAAATAATAATTCAGCACAAATACAGTTTATTAATCCCATAGACACCTGCATCACCCCTATTGCAGTATAGGAACGAAGCAAAGAAATCCACCTCAGCCGAGAGTAAACTGCGCACTGTGCTTTACAACAAAGGCCACGTGCTGGTTCGGTTTAGGTATAAGGCTGTATTCAATCAATCAATCAATCATCTATATTAACCGAGAGGGAATGTTAGGTGCGGTGGACAAACAAAACAATAATACCCATTAAAATACACATAAGATAATACATCATAAACACTACAATTAAAATGAAGATTTCTATGAATTAAAGGTCACATAAAACAGTCTTGGTATTTAGGTAGATATAATCTAAAATAGCTACTTCAGATTATCACACATGAATCACATTAAAAAATTACAGACTTCATCCTCCATACCCGCTCCATTTGATCACAGTATGCGACGGCCAACACACACACACACACACACACACACACACACACACACACACACACACACACACACACACACACACACACACCCCAAAACCAACAACAAAACAACACCCCCCCAAAAAAAACAAACAAAAAAAACTCCAACATAACAAACAAACAAAAAACCCCACCCAAACAATTCAGTGCTTGCCAACACGTTTCACAGTGCCACCACAAGCAAAGTACACCCTTAAAATAAGCCCCTATCATTCTGTCTATTTGCCAGCTGCCGCCAACGCTGCTTCTAGCATATTCCTGTTTCTGCTGGCGCCAATCCTGCGTGACCGGACAGTGATCGTCATCAGCCTACTGTGTAGCGTGGGCGGCGGTATCTGGATGGCTGTAGCAGCCACAACGTGGGGCATGTTTGCGGCAGGTAGCCTGGCCCATCTCACGGACTGCACATTTCCTGCCGTCAGGGCCATCCTCAGCAAGAACGTTGAGCACGCCAAGTTCGGCAAGGTCAGTGAGCTTAATTCACCGTGCCTTTGACCGTCAGTAGTTTGGGTCAGGACTCGTAGAGATTGTGTATCAGCGTGCATGACCAGAGTTCCCCAAGAGCTGCAAGGGTCAGCCACAGGGTTCCTTGACTGACGAAGCGGGCCGTTTACACTTGCCAAGTTTACCGGGTTGAACCCAGATTCAGGTGCGTTTACATTCAACCAACCCAGCGACCCAGCCTCATTGGTAGTTATAGCTGTTGTCCGCATTATCGTGGAACTACCGATTGTAATAATTTGCTTTACTGATGCACATTTAGAACGTGCTGCACGCTACCTTTTTGTGGTGTTGTTGTTGCTACGGCCCCAACGCTTCGCCAGCTCCGGTGGCAATTCTCCCAAGTCATGGGTGAAATCCACGGAGGGCTGGGAAACTGGGGCAACTTTTATTTTGCATGATGATGAGGATGAGGATTTTTTGTTGTTGTTGCTGCCCCAACTCTTTGCAAGCTCCAGTGGTGTTCCTCCCAGGTCATGGGTGGAATCCACGGAGGGCTCGGAAGCTGGGGCAATTTTTATTATGCTTGATGGAGATGAGGATGATGGTACAATGATGCTATGGAGGTCCGTGTGGTTTGGGACTGTGGGACAGGGCCGCATTCCACGCTTCCTGTCATAAATATCCCGGCGTTAACCAGGCCCGGGAACTACAGCCAGTAATCATCCACATCATAAGACGTGTCATACCAAGGGAAGCACCCCCCAAAGTCGCACCTGTGAAGCAGGTGAATCTCGGCTGTGTGGCAACAGCCTCCCCATTGGGCCCATAGCACACCCGCTCCGGGTAGGAGCCGACCTAGGTAGGAAAAATCCCGCTTGCCTCGGCTGGGAGTCGAACCCGGGTCTCCCGGTCCATGGTCCGACATCATATGAAGTACTAACCACTACACTACGGGGGCAGGTAGGATGAGGATTTTTACCTCAAGTTCTTTGAACGCCTCCCGCCCCCTCCCCCACCAAAGACAATTTTGTCCATACAGGACACCATAAAGGTTCAGTCTTGAATGTGTGAGAGTCACAATCTATTTTGTATGCCTTAAAAAAAAATATAAACGGGAAGTTGGTAGTTAAGGCCCCTACCACCAAAATCATAACTTGCTTTCACACAAACCAACTCAGACATGCACTTCTTCCATTTCAGGTTCTGTCGCGTATATCAGCAGCCGAAGCCTTGTCCACAGTAGTCGGACCCCTAGTTCTGGCGTGCATCTACGACGCTACCGTGAATTCCTTTCCCGAGGTCGCGTTCCTTGCCAGCGCCGTCATTCCAGCCGTTATTCTGGTGGCCAGCGGGGTCGTGATGGTGTGCCACAAACCACAGGACAGGCGACTCTATCATAGACGGGAGACGGTCTTTGTGGAATCGGCCGATGAGGCGCAGGATAAAACCGATTTTACCCAATCCCTTATCGTTGCATCTTCCACGGCTAGCGGTTATGGTGTACTTTGGCATTCGGCGGAGTGGTGAATGTGTAGTCGTTTTCTGCATGTATAACTTGATAGAAAATTGTAAAATATGGCCATGAGCGACGGGCGACTTTGCGCAAGCGACGCACGTGGAGCCGCGGGCAACCGAAATTTACATAATTTCAAGCCACTGTTTTGCCTCCGGTAATATGTGCTGTGGTTAAAAAATGGCATAGAGCAGTCTTATGCGTGATTATCCTGTGATAAGATAGTGACTGGTGTGGAACTCCATCCGGCCTTGCTCACTGGCATACAAGGTCACCACACACAGTGACTATCGCTGTAAACAAGGATGAACCTTCCTGGAAATTGCGCACAAGATCTTATATCCCTCAAAGTACACGGTCTGCAAGATGATGTTAACTCCTTTCATTTCACCGTCACCAGGCATGCCTGAATGATAGGTGATACTGAAAAATTTATGTTCTATGCCCTGCTTGTTCCTTTGTGTGTGTGTGTGTGTGTGTGTGTGTGTGCACCTTCACAGCAGGACGGCAGAAAAACGAAACAACAGCATCACATTTTACATTTGAATCATCACCATCATCACTCGAATCATCCATCAATGTATGTCATCCTATTGTGTTGCCATGCATAACATTTAAACCAGTGAAGGCAGTGTCAGTGTGTTTAGTTTTAGATGTTTTGTGGCAGGATGAACTGAATTTTGGGATGGTTCAACTATAATGGCGTACAGTCAATCCTTGGGAAAATTTATCCCCTCTTGTTGCAGAAGCATTAATCTGGGTAGTCAGTCTCATCTTGTAGAACAGCAGGACTGATGGTAGTGGTTTTTCCAACACCAGTGGAGTTTAAAACATGGAACTGTAGTCAGTCTCATCTTGTAGAACAGCAGGACTGATGGTAGTGGTTTTTCCAACACCAGTGGAGTTTAAAACATGGAACTGTAGTCAGTCTCATCTTGTAGAACAGCAGGACTGATGGTAGTGGTTTTTCCAACACCAGTGGAGTTTAAAACATGGAACTGTAGTCAGTCTCATCTTGTAGAACAGCAGGACTGATGGTAGTGGTTTTTCCAACACCAGTGGAGTTTAAAACATGGAACTGTAGTCAGTCTCATCTTGTAGAACAGCAGTACTGATGGTAGTGGTTTTTCCAACACCAGTGGAGTTTAAAACATGGAACTGTAGTCAGGGTTCAAAATGGTCCATGATCTCAAAAGGAGAAAATGCAGCATTTAGTGGTGAGCATTCTGGGCATGATTTTAAGTGCTTCTGAGTAGAAAACACTTTATTTTTTTCAGAGGAAATCCTCCAAATGACAATTTTAAGCCCTCTGTAATCTCTAAGCACGAACACACACACACACACACACACACACACACACACACAGAGAAGCCAAGCTTGAGACCATCAACAAACGGCTCTTTAGTACTGGTGTTTTTATTTTTCTGTGTACATGATCATGATAAATATATGATAAAAATCACATGCACATACACTTACTGATATCAAACATACGTATTATGTTTGCCACAAAAAAAGCCACAACAATGCGGATACAAAACCAATCATTCCGTCACAGTCCACAATTATGAAGCTGGATGTATTAAGCCACCAATAAAGATAACAAACCAACAATAACCAAAAGAAAAAAAAAAAAAAAGGAAGAAAGGTTTTATACTGTTAAATGAATAAAGTGATAAGCACTTCTCAGGAAATGCTTACTAGTGAAGTACATGTACTGGGATACTGAGAACAGATTTTAAAATCAGATCACTTTTGTGAAACAGTTACATCAAAGCGATGAAGTGTATGTCAGATCCTGAACCAAATGCATGCAGTAGAAGACTTGTGTGTGATAAATACAGTACATATCTGTGTGGAGGAACACCAGGGTTTTTGAAGAGACATGAGATCCAGCCAAGCTGAAGCAGACATGATTGCCCGATTATGCAAATTAAGCACTCCAGAATAATATTAATACCTTTAGAGAAAATCGTAACTAGCTGCACGGTTAAGCACTACACAGAAAGAACATAGGAAAGGAATAGGGACAGGGCGAAGAGGGAACTGGAAAAAAAAAAAAAAAAAGAGAAAAAAAAAAAAAAGGAGAAGAAAGAAATAAGAGGAAGGCACTTGGCCTTTTTTTCTAGCTAGCTTTTGCTGAAAGCATTTGTGGGATATGGATAAAAATAAAGTACATGTATTTGATAATGCAAACCATTAACAGGCACTGCAGAAGTCAGTCCAAGCTGAACGTGGCGGGCAGAAATCAAATTTCACAGCAATTTAATGCAGCAAAACATTCTTAAAAAAAAAGAAAGAAGAAAGTCCCCATACATGTGCATCGCCCTTTCTTACAGCATGATCATGTTGATGGTAATGGGAGGCTGGTGGAGGTGGGGGGTGGGGGAGAGGGCTGGAGGGTTGGAGGGTTTGGGATGGGCATGAAAGCAGAGAGACATAAATATGGATTACACATGAATGTCCAAAACACGTGGACTGGATTTGCCGAATGGGTGAGTGGGCGGGGTGAGATGGGGTAAGGGTGGGGTTAGGGGCGTGATAAAGAGAAATGAGCCACACCCAGCAGCGGAAGAAAGGAACCACATGTAGTAATGTATCGTTGCACTGTAATGTACACATAACACACACTACTGAGAAAAGTCTTGTACATGATGTCAACCAAATTCTTCCTTATCAATGTACAAAATATACAAGTGTATCAGGCAAAGTAGTAAGAAGAAAAGGAAAACTGTTCAGCTGTAAACTGTACACCTAACAAACAAGTCAAGTACGCCTGCAATGACTAACAATTCAAAATGAAAAGGCCACATATGGTTGCATTTTCCTTCGTGGTATCTGAGAGGGTGGGTGTTTTGGAGTTTAACGTCATTTTCCACCATGTACCAATATCTGAGAGAAACAAACTTCTGGTTGAAAGCATTTACATATCAAGCAGCAAAGGAAATTCTGAATTCATTTTCATTGTCAGCCTATTATCCTGATAAAACCGGTGAAGTGTATGAGAAATGAAGACAAATGCATAAGCTGTATCTTCTTTAAAAAATTAAAGACCCTTTGGCAATACAAGAAAACAAAACCCAAAAAAACCCTGTGATATTATTTTTCATTTCTGACACCACTGCAGTCCTGCAGAGTGAGGGTTGACACTTTTCATTATTATGTAGTCAGATATCTGGATCTTGTGCAGTTACAAACAATATATATATACATTTGTTACCTGCACTTCGACACAAAGATAACAGTTTGTGGTACCATCTCATGTTCCATAGGTAATACACAAGTGAAAAGACAAACTCCATTTGCACACTATCACAGAACACAAATCGTTCTACAGAAAACTGACCGACGTATTAATTTCTTGCTTCATACCAGATGCATTCAAACAGTTCTGAATGTTGTCCATATCAAGACACTCCTTACTCAGTATAGAATTACACGATACATGTACATACAAAATCACACAGACCTCATAAAAAACACAAAGAACAACTTGTGACATTGCGTAGACTGTGCACAGTTGCAAAGAAAAAGCACAGACAAAATGTATCATTAATAAGCGTGTGCACCCATTCTATCGATTCCTTTTGACGATAATGTTCATGAACAAGACAGTTTTGTCATTTACTACTGATTTTCCCCTGTTTCATATTTTAACAGACATGCACACGAAAAACTTTATTCTACAATCAAGAAATGCATAGGTCTGCAAGTACATGTACTAAACCTGAATCAATTGCATAAGCATTCTAGTGCTGATGTTACTCGCCAACAAAAGCAAAACAGACTGTCTATAAAGTACATCTGAAAAACATGATGCAGGTGAACACGTAGATGAATGAATCTGTACTGCCTTTCCTGTTGAATTACTATTTAATTGTCTCCATAAATGCATATTGTGCCAGTGGCCAACTGCACGCCCGCTTATTATCATCCTTTCATTCTGTGAGGAGGATGGATGACATTAAAATTCAATGCTTTACTGTCACTGCTTGTATTTTCTTAAACTTCACCTGCTGTCACCAAGAACAAGATGCCGTTATAATCATGCTGTTCCGATACTTCAAAGTAGATATATACAGGTCACTGTGTTGTGCGCGTAACCTTGAATGCTCTTCCACGAAGGCTGTTCCCATTGTGATGCCCTTGATCAGCAGCAGCCAGTGTTGATACAGAAAGGACGAATCAGGCGTAGAATCTGTTGATCCATCCGGATAGACAAGCCAAGAACAGTATTATTAACTTACTGGAATGACATATTTCAGTGATATCTACAGACATGCCTTCAGCGCCTAACCAAAAACTTCCTTGGAAATAACATGCAACATGATGAATCAAGCAACCTGGGCATGCTGCGATCAAGAACTAGAAATGAACACATCCTGTGAAACATCAAGGCTGAGCGGACTCGCACAGTTTTGCCACAAAATTAAAAACAAACACCAAAAACAAAACCATCCAGTGATGCACTTCAACAGAAAACAAAATTACATGTGACTTGTTCCCCCCCCCCCCCCCCCCACAAAAAAAAAAAAAAAAAGAAGAAGAAGAAGAAGAAAAAAGGGAGAATTATATCAAATCAGAACATCTGTCAATGAAATATCTGAATGCTGGCACAGATGTAAAATCTGCAATAAATTCAATTTTTATTTTGAAAAACAAAAACAAAAATAACCAACCAACCAACCAAAAAAAAAAAAAAAAAAAACCCCACACATACACTCCCCAAAATAAGAAAAACAAAGTAACTTGATCTTGGTGCAGTGACAATCAGCCAAAAAGGGGTTTAAAACTTAACAGTCTGCCCAACTATAAATTGTACAAAACAACAAATTCTGAAGAAAAAAAATCATGAAAAAACATAAACATACAAATGTAAGCCAGCATCAAAAAAACAAAATCACAGCTAAGCAACAGCACATTACTTATGACTCCAGTTTAGAAAAGGCTGACATTTGGCACAAAAACTACCTTGCAATACAAAAAGTAACACCTCTTTCCATCTTGTCATATTAGTCCTACAACAAGGGGGGGGGGAGGAACCCAACAATTTATTTGTGTGACCTTGCAAGATTATCAACAGTTGATGCAAGACACATCCACTGCCTAATTTATGGTATATATTCACCCTAAGAAGTGGGCCTGACTTTCAGTTTACCAAGCTGCATTTGCCATCAGACAGACGGATACTTGTGGCATAATGCCGCACAAGCATTTCCCATCAGAAACTGACAATTGCAAATAATGCGTAGAAATTTAAGGCATACTGTTTTCACTGAGAAGAAAATCAAATGTCGTGAATTCAAGAATGTCATTGTCAAACATATGATTGTGGTTGTTGGTGGATTTGTCTCTCTCCTAATATTCAATGCCAATGCCTGTTCATTATGTACATATAACAAAGGAAAAGAAAAGCAGAAAAACAAGTGTTCATATGATTCTGCAAGTGCATGCAATGTTACTCTTCTTTCACACTGAACATAGGCAGATCTGGTATGAAGGCGTGGGGGCTGGGTGCAGCTGTCTACAGCTGTTTTTCAAAAGAAGCTTGAAGATGTTCTGATACACTGAAGTGGCTTAAACTACAGGTCGCAGGGCCATGGCCTTTTCCAAGGTTTGTAATCTTACCCCATCCTACCCCCTACTCCTGATCTGCCTGTGCTGATGTACACACACAAATGATCTTTCTTACACCAACAACTGTTTATAATGCTCTCTGAAAATGGCTTGCTTACAGAAAATACATGTAGCATGCGAGATGGAAGCTGTCCGAATCAATGAAATGCTAAACATATTTCTGAAAACATGACAAAACTAAGATAAAACCAGACACACAGCAATTACATATACATGATGTTCACATACAGAACCTAACATAAATAGAGCTGAATACAAGTACAGTACATTGGCAACAGATACTTTCAGGATATTAACGGTAACATATATATGTCTGTAAATAAACCTTCAAACAAAAATCATACATCAAAATAAAAATCAGTTGATGTGTGTCAACACTATGACAAGCAAAATAAACTGAAAATCAAACTAAGTCTGATTTGCCACAAAGCACACTGACTTAAAATTTATGGAGCATGGCAATCCCCCAAGATTGACGGCAATGCAACGGTTTTAAATAATTACTCTGCTGGTCCAAAACTAAATGCTGTGAAAACCACAAAAATCATTCTCCATCGGAAGATAGCTTTTCGCCAGCATTTTCAAAAATAAAATTTCTAACCATTATGTCAAATGACTTCAAAGGAGACGTTAAGAAAAATTGTAACGGTTTGTTGGGATTGCCATCTCTCATCTTGCTGCCGTAACACGTACCAAAATATTGATTGCAGAAAAAAGCTTCACGATATGCATGCATCAGAGGTTTATGTACAGCTGTAATACTCAAATCATTTCATGATTTTTTAAAGACAAGAAAAGTATCACCTACTGATTCTGTCTTACCAAGCATTCTTCCACACACACTCATTTCAATCTGTCATTTTTCCCCACCACAGACACCATAAGATTAACCCTTTCTCACCTGACCTACAAACACAGGGTGCCTAGAAAGATACTGTTCTGGTGTTAACCATGGTGACAAGATTAAAGACAAGTAATCTGAATTGGCAATAAACTGTACCCCCCCCCCCCCACCCCCACCCCAAACGTCACATGAACCTAACCTGCAAGTTTTAATTTCCCAACGCTTGTGTGCATATCTTGAGGGTAAGTTCACGCTGGCTGTGTCATGAATCACTATCACATTCATGTATCGATTCCAGATGATTTTTCAAGATGATTTCTTTTTAATTTACATGCAAACGCTTCTCATTACCTAGTTTGTCGTCCATGGATTTAACCACCAGCACAGTATTCTAAGTAGGCACGCCTTTCCCTTCACTTCCCAGGCAGCAAGTCAAATTTGAAAGACCAAACGGTACATTTCATTCAATGTACACACACACGCGCGTGTGAATGGACATTTTAAGTAGATAGCCGTATAGCCACCAGTCACCATCTCAGCCAGCGTAATTCACTACGTCTACCCTTGTCAGCAAATCAACATCTGCTGCAGCAGCGCGCGATCGGAATCTCGTCTACACTGAGTGTAATGATGGTCCCCTCTTGGTCCACTACACCAAACCAGCCTATTTGTCAACTGTAACTCACAAGTGTAACTGCCCCACTGGGAAGATCTTAGCTCTAAGAGCAATGAGATCCACTTACCTATGATAATAATTATTGTTTTTCCTGCTTTGGGGTGCAAAGGGGAAACAGGACTGGACAGAGGCCAAGACTGAAGAAACAACGAGACAGGAAAACACTGGTATAAATCACACTTCGCAGGAAGGTGAAACATGGGACTGAACCCAAGTTTTTGCCATGCTAGTGGCCACTGATGCTAGTGATTAGCAACTAATCCATTGCTCATGTTCCCCTCTCCACCTTTCCCCGTCATCACGACTTCTTCGTCAATAAGGCCATTTCCCTGTCCTATTTCGAAAAAAGAAACGTTTTTTCTGCAATTTTCACTAGTGAGCCCTCATTTTGAACTAGAAGTATTTCACTCATTAATTCAATTTGATCAATTACATCCCAAAACCCTGTGCTAAGCGAGATGAATCGTTGTGCACTGAAATGCGTGTACAAATATTAGCCTACAAAAAAAAAGGGCTAGAACAGCACTCCAGCAAGAATGATGTTTTTTATCCACTGGCAAGATTTAGCAAATCAGTAAGAATCACACAAATGTTTGTACATGTATCAGTACCAGATACCTAACTACGCTGCACAACACTTGTGATTAAATGTGTCCAAGGTTTACCAAAGCAATACACTGTTTATAATTCAACTCAAAAAATACAAGTTTAGGTGTTTTGGGACAGTTTGGTGTTTGGGAGTTTAACGTCCTTTTTTCCGCGACACCTGTTTTGGGACAAGTTTGATGCGACTTGCTAGATATAAAATATAATTCAATTGTGCGCATGTAGTTATGTACATTGTAGAACTCATCTTTCCTATGGGACTCGGATAAGGCACACCACCACTCATCTGCCAAGTTTGTGGGGTTTTCATTGGAGTTTGAGGTGCATGCTGAACTCAAAAGTGACTGGCGCTGGTGTACATTTGAAAGGCCAAAGCAGGCTGGTTTCACGCCTTACCGTTTCTTCCCCTCTGGGTAAACCTCCACCAACTGACTACATATTCCCTTACAACAGTGAAGAGAGTGTACCACTATTTCAGGTGGCTGGCAGCTGAAATGTTCAGTACTATATGGTCCCTTATCCAATACAACATGGCTATACATAAGCCAAAGCTAAAAATGTCCTGCATGCAAAGCAGCAGTGACCTCCTGACCGCTAAGACTCCTGCAAGCTCTGCTACAGGAACTGCCACAAAGCACGTCCCACATTGGAAAATGAAGACAGTACGCAAACCCCTGCCCCCTTGTTCAGTCCGTGTCCGTCCGTATAAATTATGGATGTCTTTACACGTGACTGCTCCGAGCTAGCGACTAGGACTGGTAAGGAAATCACAACCATACGGAACAGCACCGGTCGGCTAAGACTGGATGATATCCAGCCGGTTGCCCTTGCGCGCGATTCTCACATTACCACTCTGCACCTCCGGCTGTCCATTCTTGAAGGCCACTTCAACTGTATGACCCTTGAACTCAGCCGTCAGCCTGCAAAAACATAAGACATAAGACATAAATAAACTGCTGTTTTATTATTAGTATTTTTTTAATGTGAACATGCTCAACATACTCTAAGCCACCAACCCTGCTCTGGAAAGCAGAGCCGAGCTGCCATATACATATATGTATAGATCCTCCCCTGAGAGCCGAGCTGCCATATACATATATGTATAGATCCTCCCCTGAGCCATGTTTTCCTTCACGTCCACTCTCATGGGATGTGTTCCTACACGGTGAGATCATAGTATGGTGATGTCAATGTTCTATCTAGGCATTATGCATTAATAGTGCATTAATAATGTGTGTGTGTGTGTATGTGTGTGTGTGTGTGTGTGTGTGTGTGTGTGTGTGTGTGTGTGTGTGTGATACAGGTGATATCAAAGACGGGGCAACAAGAAAAACGCCACCACAAATATTTGGCCCAAGCTGGGATTCACACTCACGACCCGAGCATTGAAAGACCAACACTCTATGGCTTGGCTATCCTGGCTCCGAGAGAGAGAGAGAGAGAGAGAGAGAGAGAGAGAGAGAGAGATGTGGGTGGGTGGGTGTTTGGGGGTTTAACGTCCTTTTCCACCACATAGGGAGATATCAAAGATGGGGCAACGATGAAAAAGCCAGCACAAATATTTGGCCCCAGCCGGGATCGAAGAGAGAGAGAGAGAGAGAGAGAGAGAGAGGGGGAGGGAGAGAGAGAGAGAGAGAGAAATTGGTATTTACGATGTAGATATCTGCACTTCAGGTGGTTTCCCAGTCAGGTTCTGTATCACCATGTAAGCCTTGGCCACGATTTCGATCATGTGCTCGTTGCTGAAGACGAAGTCGCCTTTCTTGGTCAGCACATCTCCGTTTTCCTGCTGCTATAACAGAAAAGCATCATAATATAATGTGCTGAGAAATGCACCACAAATACATCACATAACTTTTTCACGACCATGCACCCATCCGACCAATCACACACTTAGACCCTGGGGCGCTGACGTGTGAGGACAAGCTGTTAACAAGCATCCACAACCTATGTCATCTCCGCTCTCATTGTGGCCCCATGCCAAATTTTTCCAATCAAACATATTTTTCCATTAAAGTGCCTATAATTATCTTTCAAACCATACCAAGTGTCATTGGAAAACATGAGAAAGACCTCTTTCAAAAAAAAAAAAAAAAAAAAAGAAGCTAAAATTGCCCAGTTGGCAAGGTTTATTCACGCACACAGTGAATGTGTCATGGGGAAATTCCACGGTGCGCGTTCATGGTCAGCAATGAGTTAACCCACTAACGAGAAATTTGAAAAAGAGAGGACAATTTTCACACACACACACACACACACACACACACACACACAGTCCCAATGTGGCAACCAATCGCCAACCTCTGTGTTGCGTTCATGCCAGATAAATGTGTCGATAATGGTGGAGACCCACCTTCTGAAGATGGAAGACGACGAGGCGATCCTTGTAGGGTGAAGCCGAGATCTTGGTCACCATGTTGAGCGGGATGCGGTATTTCAGGGCCAGTGACTTGGGGTCCAAAAGTAGGATGGCCTGCGAGCTGACCACCATCAATTTGGACACCATCTGGTGATACAGAAAACATGGTTCTAGTAACTCCAGCTTGTCTCACTCACAGAAGCAGTCTGACCCTAGATGTATAAAACTGTGAAGGTGTAAGCTACCTAGACTATCAATTATGTACAGAGTACAGTCCATGCACATTTCCAAATCAAGTCAAAATCAGTGCAGACTCGTTCACGGTGCCCGTCTCGCCTTCATGTAAAAATGCATGCACAAGAAGAAGTGTGCATGATAACAAACTGGTTCCGTACAGGAGGGGCTGCGGAATGAAAACAATTAGACACTGTGAATCCAGGAAAAAGAAAAGAAAAGAAAAAAAGGAGTGGCATTAAACTATGGTGATGCTATCCCCCCGGGGGAGCAGCCCAAATTCCCCTTACCATGGTAATGGGACTATCCTGAGGGGGGGGGGGGGGGGGAGCAGGAGGAAGGCCAACCTGTACAAGACATCAAAACTAAAGAATCAAGACTTTGATCAATCCCGTCGTTGACAAGAAGCTGACCTTGCCGTCCGCTCTGTTGATTTTCATGACGTTGTCAGCGAAGACGATGTAGGCGTCGTCAGTGGGCTTGTATGTCTTCTGCCACTTGGGGTTCTGTGACAACTCCACGTAGTCCCCTTTGTATGGCACTGGCACTCTGTTGCACAGACAGGAATGCCAGCAACCATTTACAGTGAGTACATCGATTGTCCAGCACAGACAGAAACAGTATACACAGATTATAAACTTGTCTGCTGGACAGGAGTGCTGGTGGTTGTCAAGGCTGGAGTGGAAAGACAAGAACACCCCCCCAAAAAACAACAACAACAACAACAAAAACAAAACCAACAAAAAACCAAAAAAACAAAACAAAACATAACAAAACAACAAAAAACCCAATAAATAAACAAACAAACAAACAAACAAAACCACCAAAAAACAAAAACCCACAAAAAAACAAACAAAAACAACAACAAACAAGCAAAACAAAAAAACCTCCCCCCAGAAAAGAGACCCCAAAGAACAAACATTTCTTTCAAAAAGGGGTGGTTGCTCACAGAAGACTCAACTACACTCATAGGGAAATGATGAAACAAGATGACAAAAAAAAAAAAAAAAAAGCTTACGTGGCAGGGTAGATCTCCTTCTTGTCCTTGAACAAGCTGCTGGCTGTAAGCTTCTCCCTCATCTTGTGGCGAGCCTTCTCGTCAAACCTCCGCCGGTACTTCAGACACTGAAATACAATTTTCATCATCATAATTTAACACACTCTGATCCCTCTGGACCACTGTTCTGATCACTGTTCACTGCCACTGCACAAAGCATTATTGTCCTGAAGCAGGCAAAAAAGGTGAAAAATTGATACAACAGCATTGTTATGTTGACACTATTCATCTTTTCTATATTTCATTCCCTTCTCAGACATCTTATGATACAGTGTGTCAGAAGAAAGAAAAATAAAAAGCAAGAAAAAAAAAAAAAAAAAAAGGATAGAAAAGAAAAAGGTCTAGGCTTCACAAGCCCCCACAAGCTTTTACCCAACAACAACAACAACAACAACAACAACATGGTTGGTCATACACTATGGCACTGAAATGATAAGGCACGTGTCGGCCTTGGTAGGAAAATCAGACATTTCGGAAATGAATCAGCATATGCCCAGTGTCTGATGCCGACAGGAATTAAGCCCTGTACAGAGGACGCTGAATATACCAAGAAAAGAAATCACAATGGAATAATGAAAGAATGAAAGGAGTCCTACCCTCCAACGGTGATAGAGTTTTCGCAGCTCCTCAGAGGTTGCCTGTAAGCGTTTGGGTGCTGCTGGCCAGTCTGGACATATGGGTGACGTGGAGGGCAATTTGTTCCGCAACTTCAGTAGGTACTGCCGCTTCTGTACACCGGAAAAATCACACTTACAATACATGCAGTCATGATGAGTAACCGTCTCGCATGCCTGTACTATAGACAGTGGACACTCCTACAGATCTAAAACGTTTTCAAAATCACCACCCCTCCATTTCTATCATGAAAAATTAACTGCTTCCTATTTTTAAGTGTATGTTCTTGGTAAATCTATACACATGATTATGGGTGTGCACACCTCAAGATGTGGATGATTACACATCCGGCACCACAGGTGCCGCAGTTCCCGGGCCTGGTTAATGCCAGGATGTTTATGACAGGAAGCGTGGAATACCGCCCTAGGCCCTGTCAAGCAGTCTTAAACCACACGGACCTCCATAGCGTCATACCATCATCCCCATCATGCATAAGAAAAATTGCCCCAGCTTCTGAGCCCTCCTGGGATTTCACCCATGACCTGGGAGGAATACCACTGGAGCTGGCAAAGAGTCGGGGAAGAAGAAGAAGAATCTCCATAGGAGTGTTGTACACGTATGTATTTATGTGCTGTGCCTGCACTCATTAGTACCAACACTCTGGCGCACTCTATCTCCACAGGAACGGTGTGTTCCTGTACATTACTTGCACTCAGAAATACACACAAAAAACTGTACTTACCCCCATACCTCAAACCAAGAGCCTCTACAGCTGCTCCAATATGAGACTGAAACATGCACGATTTAATCACAATACATACCACACACGCTTGACCCACACCACTCACGGTCACGTACCAGAGCTGTCTTCATGAAGCGCACGACCTTCGGCCCTGCGATGCGCCGGAACTTGGGGCTGTAGACCCTGCGAACCTGCCAACCGCGGAAATACTTGTAGATCACTCCCTGTGCCCAGTACACCTTCCGCTCCCGCTTCATGCGAGCCAATGTTCGACGTGCCTGCATGCACCCGCCACCACACAACCAGGGGAATTAAGCTCAAGGGAGACAACTTTGGTCAGTGTAGGTAGTAGGTAGGGTAAGAGGGGAAAAGTGTAGGGTGCAGTAAAAAAAAATTTCTTTTTTAAATAGAGTGAAAATTGAAATAAAGTAGTCAGTTCTTAATCAGAATTTTATACAGGATTTCCATTAATGGACAAGTGGATAAATTAAATAGGTCTCAATGGGATGTAAACTGTGCTGATTTACAACATCAGCTTCAGCGTAAAGTTCAATTTTATAAAAGTGTCCCCCCCCCCCTCTTCTGGTTTGTTGTTTTGTTTCCTCCTTTTTTTCTGTCACTTTGTCTGGTAAGTCCAGGGGAATATGCTAAGTACAAGATGCATTCCTAACAACAATTAATATAAGAAAATGGAAAAATTAAAGGGCTTACAAGGATACGTTTTGAAATATATATATATGCACCATGCACTGGAAGTGCAACCAGTAGAATATAGGTGAAATGGGTGGACAAAATGAAGCGAAAATGCGTGGTAAGGGGTGCCAAATGGAGAATGGAAGGCTAAGGTAAATAGAAACCTAAATCCCATCCCATTCCCATAGCCCCTACATTAGAATTCTAAGTGTTACCCGCACTCTCTCTGTCCCACTCTCTCTCAAACACGCACACATCGAACAGGCACAACAATGGCACACGGAAGTCCCAAATGATAGTCAACACAAGCCCCAAATAATAGTAAAAATGTACAGTCTCATCCATCATGTTTAAATGTATAAATGCAAAAGTCCACTAGAAAATATGAAAACCTAAATTCGACTCTGACCATGAAAATTGCACAGGAGACCAAACGCTTCCCAACTGTGAAAATGTAGCAATCTAAACTTTAGATCCAAGCCAGAATAGAACTCGTTCTTGACAAAGACTATAGATGAGACTGTATCGCAAAAGATCATATCACCAATAGCAACACATTTAGAAGAGATACAAATATGTGCAGAGTAGCAAAGTATGCCATATTGTAGCCAGAAACAAACCCATGTAACAGAGAAAAAAAAAAGCACAAGAAATAAGAGACAATCAAATCTGAACTGTGCAACTTTCTTCTTCAAAAATACATTAAAAATATAGCATTTATACAAGAAATTCAAATACATGTGCTAACTTTTATTTGCTTGTATTATTTTGTAATAACAAATCTATACTTTTTTTTTAACTGAGCTTACCACTCACATGAATATCTATAGTTAGCCAAATTTCAACAAAAAGGAGCAAAATTCAAATCACCATTTATTTCTACTAGACTCAGATACCCAAACTATGTAAACCAATCACAAAACATGCATGCTTGAAATGTAAGCAAATGAAATGTAATTACACAGTTAGATCTACTTGACATGCAGTTTGTGGTTTATTTGTGAATTAATTCAAGCTGGTGAGATACAACAGTACCTACTTAGCGTATGAAGACTGCAACACTATGTTTGAAAGAATCTCTCCCTCTCTCTTTTTTTTTAAATTAAAAAAAAAAAGTTTTATGGGTTATTAATCAAGAACAGAACGTAAGTGAAAGTTCTGGTTTTCTGTAATAAAACTTTATAAAAGGATATTTAGTGCCTTTAAAGTACATTCTTGCAGTGTGCATGGAAATGTGGGCAAAGAATCTGAAAATGCATATCATGATGCCTCATAGTGTATGCAAGGTGATTTCTACACAAGTGATAATACGTACCCCAGACACGTGATTATGAGTTTGTCATAATTTCTTTCATGGAACATACAGCGCATCATAACTTCCCTAACTGCACGTTTGAGTTGGAGCTTGATTAGTGTGAGCACAGGACTTTCTGTTGATACGCAAATGCGTATTATCTTGAAAATGAGCATATTAGTATTGTAACAGCTTTAGAAAGCATGCTGGATGAATAGAAAATGATGCCATTCTGCACAAATTCAACCTGACGCAGTTTCAGCAGAATATAAATGGAATGGAAATTTTTTTTATCAATAAACGTTCGTCTGAAACCTGCCAGTATATTTCCTGCCCTAAGGAATTCACAACTGAAGAACAATCATCACAGTAAAGCAGCATGTGCAACATGCATGCTGAATAAATGGAAATTTTAATTCACATGCTGCCATGCAGTATTCTCTTTAGGTACAGTTACTCCTTGTGCAAACTGTACAAACCGCAAGCATGCTGTACGGGACTGAAAACACCACCCGAATCACCTGAAGCTACTGGAAACCATAAAATCACAGTGAAACTGAAGATACCAAAGACGAATTCCTTCCTCCGCAGACCAAACATGCAGTCTGACTTATTGCAAGCACACATGCTGTAACCCAGTCGACTCAACCCACAGAAGATGGATCTGAACCATTTGTATTTTCACCACTAATGGTTGGTGTGTATCAGTAACACTAGTAGCAAAAACAAAAACTCTCCCAAAAGTAAGAGACCTTGTAGATATATGTAGTTATAACTGGTTATTATGTGTGTAGTTATGTGCACCAGAAAAAAACAACAACGGTTAATGGTCAAGTAAAGCGGAATGTTGAATACAATCTGTGCCATGTGATCATTAGATATCTGCTGTGCATTTCACTGCCTCATTTACAAAATCCAGAATGTGTGTTAGTACATTTGCCTCCAAGGCCAGTAAAATTCAACAGCCAGATACAATAAAAAGGAACTACATGTAACACGTTAGTCTAGGTGCAGCTAGTGATATCACCTGATGTAGCAAGTACAATGTAATGTATGCAGTACAAATAGTCAAAGTAATTAGTAACGTCCAGGATATTTGGATTCCACGAGAGTACGTGAGTGACACAGACGGCTCTGGGTACAAGTATCCGGATCTAAACTACAGGATCAACTGCACCTCATGATACATGAGTATACATCACACAAACCTCTACCACTAGGACAGAACGAAAACTTTGAACAAAAAATGTCAAAATAACTCTTCCAAGCAGCCATCTATGATGAAACGGTAAGGAATTAATGGTAAAATCAAAGGACACACGTGCAACGAAAGAAAATAGAGAGGGAAAAATTGGAAATGAAAACGAAAGACAGTTTAAAAAAACGATACGCAATAATACAAGTGCACACCTGTAATGCACGAGCGTGTTTCTGAATAACGATGGCGGCCATCTCTCGTCGCTTCAGTTCTTTCAGGTGTGCCAGCAACAGGCGAGCCTATACAGTACGGAGGGCATGATGTAGTCAGTACACATGACATCTCCAGCACTATCAATCAGGATTGTAACATCTTCCCTCTACAACAGCCTTTGATCAAGAAATAATGTACCATGTTGCGTACAGCTGACCTTAAAACTGAACTTGCGTGTACATGTACCAGTATTTTGTACCAAAGTGCATGTACAGCAAACAAAATTACTAACCTTTATGTCCATTATATGACGTCTAAAACTCTTGAGAGCTTTTGAATACAGATTACTGAGCAGTTCAAAGGTATGTCTGATAGACACAGCAAAGCCAGTTACATCAACTACCAGTTATAAAATATCTCCTGTATTTATTGAGTAAAAGCTGAACTATCGTAAGAGAAAAATTCATATGGTGAGATTATCAGTAAAGCAGCCAACATGGAACAGAACAAACACATCTAGTGATAAGTTGGTTAATTACCATGAGTTTTAATGGTAACATATAAAAGTCTACAACTAGCTGCTCCAAGTGTCTGCACCTTGAAGTTTGCAAAACTTCTTGAACAAATTTTTTTTCCTGACACAACCAAAACCCACGATGACCATTCCAAAGCACCTTTGCTCAGATCCTGAGCTAACTACACTTGTACTCCAAACCAGAGAAATATACAACATATTACACGTCTGCACAAACTGATCCTGTCATGATAAGTCATTAGAAATACAACAGCTGAACTGTACTTATCAAACACTTCCGAAAAAATGACAACGAATGACAAAAATGGCTGCCAAAACCAATCCGACCAAAGAACTCAATCTGGAGAACTGGAACAACAAACTCTAAACAACCTTGTAACTAAAGCAGCTATGACCACTTTCATGCAAACGTCGACAGAATGTGAACAATAGAAATTAATTGGTCACCAACTTTCAAATGTCCTGGCAAATGCATGGAATTCAACCCGCCAGGTTCAAAGAAACATTGTGGCGTGCATGCAGACTGAACACATCGCACCTTCCACCTGAGGTAGTGGCTAAATATACAGGTAGCCGCCTGGTGGTTTCTTTGTTCTAGCTGAAGCTCCTCCAGCAGTTTCCGAGCCTGCCAGGTGTGTGACATTGTGACAAGGCCTGCATACTGCATTAACTTTAGTGTGTCATACCATTTGAGTATTACATACCGTGCTGGAGAAACGATCTTTCACTTCTTTCAATCTTTCACTTTTCCTTCCATCCCACATCATTCTTTTGTCTGATATGGTCTTGTGAGATGCCAGTCTAACTCAAGTTTGCAGACTGAGCTTCCAGTGTTTTTTTAAAAAAAAATTTTCTACTTTATTATCACTTTCGGGAAATTTGGGCTGCTTCCCACGGGGGATGCGTGTCGCTGCGGTGCAGCGCCACCCAATATCTATCCCATATTTTTTTAAAAACAATTTTGCTGGGGGAGGAAAGCTGTATGACCCGGACAGAACCCCCCGATCAGCAGCCCGGTAGCCAGGAAAAACCGGCATCACATATCACAAGCTTGTCATGGGCTCGAACCCACGCTTCATCGCCATGACATTGGTGACGGCCGTTCAGTTGCGCAGCGGCTATATCCGATGTGCTACCTATTAGACCACCCACCCCACTTGGGTAGGGGAATAGGTTTTTGCATAAATTACTCGGTACGAATGGGGTTAAACGTGTAACGAAGGAGCCCACTTCCCAAGGGTGAAATTTTTTTTTTTTTTTTTTTTTTGGGATGGGGGTGGGGGATGTTCTCAGAGAAAGAGAGAGAGAGAGAGAGCGAGAGAGAGAGAGAGAGAGGACAGGAATAGAGGAATACACTGTTAGACAGGAATCCCTTATTACGCTGTCAACTGGAAACGGTAAACAATTTCAACGGAATGTTTGTTCAGCCAACATGCTTATCCCACCTTCCATTTGAAGTAGTAATATCGGATACAAGACGCTGCCCGATGCCTTATCAGATTGAGCCGCAATTCTCTGAGCATATTTTGAGCCTGCCAGAAATATTGATTATTTATCAGTGTACAACCTTATAGGTGTTGTTTGTCACGACTTGAAATCCTCCCCTTTTCCCCACACAGTTCACTTTCAGCTGCATATGAATTAAGTAGATCCATGAAAAATTAGCCAGTAGCAATCTACCGATCTCTTCTTATACAGGCACAGTTCTCTCCCTTGCAGCGCCCACTTACTTATTCACTCCCTTTAAGTACATGTATGGTATGGTATGGTATGGTATGGTATGGTATGGTAGACTTCTCCTCGGCGCACGTATCCATCTCTAATGGGATGCTCTAGGCATATCCTTGATTTATATATCCTTGATTTGTTTTTTTTTGCCAGAGCAAAGGCGGGGGAGGTGGTGGAGGTGATCCCACTGTGTCTGCCTGTCTGTGGGTGTGTGTGCATATGCCTGTCCGTGCATATCCATATGTGTGTTGCCTGCCTGTCTTGCTGTCTGTGAGTGCGTGTATTCCATGTCTGTCCATGCAAAAATGAACCAAATTTGTTGACTGACTAACAGCAAGAGAAAACCAAAACTAATTCTCAACACAACGTTTCACAATGGACGAACCCTCCATCTGAGGTAGTGACTGCGGATACAGGTGGCTGCCTGATCCCTTTTTCGCTCGTGCCGCAATTGTCTGAGCAAAATTTGGGCCTGCGGGCATTACACAGACAAAGGCTTCATCCTGCATTCAATGTGACGCAGTCCAAATCCATTCTATGAAAGAAATGTGTGTGTGTGTGTGTGTGTGTGTGCATGTGTGTGTGTTTGTGTGCATGTGTGCATGCGTGTGTGTGTGTGTGTGTGTGTGCATGTGCATGCGTGTGTTTGTGTGCATATGCGCGCGCACGCGCGTGTGTGTGTTTGTGTGCATGCGTGTGTGTTTGTGTGCATGTGTGCACGTGTGTGTGTGTGCACGTGTGTGTGTGTGCACGTGTGTGTGTGTGTGTGTGTGTTCTGCAAAAGAGTCATGAACTCCCAGCTCAAAGTCTTTGAAACACCGCCAGTAAACCCTTCTCTCATATCCCAAGGCTGGCTCCCAATTTAGCTATTCTAGCTTTTGTTGTGGCTCTGTCACATTTAAACCACTCTAGACACAAACTGCTTGATTGCCAGAAGACAGGAATGACCCGGCAGGCTTACTTAAATACTCCTGAAAACTGACCAAAAAGAAGTGCAACAACCAACAATGCAACCTGCAAATTTGTGTTTTTCAGTGCAAGTTTGCTGAACGAACATTTTCACAATGTAGACAACATGCAGCTACATGAACTCAATGCTGCATGTTATGACCTCAATGCCAGAACAGTTAAACACACAAAAAACCCTGTGCCAGGCTTCAAGGGCATTGGATCCAATCAAACAAGCTGACTAGATCTAACTCATCAGATGGTTACAAGAATCAGAACTATAATTGTAATCACCACTGACGGTGACCACTGACCAAACTAGAACCACAACTGGGTGATCCAAGTATCACATGGTTATTGTGGTATATGCTGACACAGTTAGGATTCCCAAAACCCATTTCCCAAGGAAGGTAAAATATCTGGTAAAAAGGACAAAATCTAAAAGGTCTTAAAATAAATTGCTACATCCTTGAAAAATTTGTCTGCAGTGCATCATCATCTGCTGAGTGTGTGCGAACGTACGGCATGTGTGACTTCCTGCATAGTGACCAACTGTTGAAAGCCATCAATTAATGAGGCACAGCTCATGAACAACAATACTGAAAATTCTTGTATGCAACTAGCCACAGCCAGACAGAAACTACAGAACTTGTTCACAAGCACTGAGTGGTATATGCCACAATGGACAAAGATGACAACTAATGCCTATTCAGATACAGATCTCTGCATCCAGCGATAGTGACAAGCAGAACAAACCTTTTAACTCCCAGATCAGTCCAATTTTAAGAGCAGATCACAGACACAACTCCAAACAAACCTCCATACCTGATACTACTTGAGACACAACTCCAAGTGCTTTAACGACAAACACAGGGCTTTTCTTTTTCTTGGTGCTAGCTTTATTTCCCGATCCATAACAGGAAGATGTGAGTCAGGATGCAAAAGAACACTATCAAATCCATCGTATCCTCACACTGGCTACGGAACAAACGAAGGGTGCGCACCTTATAGCCCAGGTAGAATCTGCGAATGGTGGTGGCGGCCAGCTCTCGTTTCTTCGCCAGCTTCAGCTGCCTTAGTATCACCCTGGCCTATGAGATAACCAAGGGCAGACAATGCTGTAAGCGGACAGAGTTAAGCAGCATGGTATGGTATGGGATTAGTGGCGGCAGCATCGGCTCACTGCAAAAGGATATGGCTGATGAGCTTGGACGCAAAGCAGGGTACAGGTTGACGGCAGGAAAGAGGACAACTTGGCTGCAGAAAAGATCGCTGACTGGCTGTGGTACGTCTGCCTTCACCGATACGTCTATATTATTCGAATGATCCATTTGTCAATGATGGAAACATCAAAATAAATTACAAGACTTCTTTTTTTCAAAATGTGCCTACAACTACAGTATGTGGGAATTTTGGTGTACACAGTTCTGATAAAAGCCTATAGTACAACTGAAAATGTACATTTGCCATACAGAATGTATGGTGGAGGTTTGCTCAAAAGTTGCTGAACCTGCTGCAATTGTGACAGTCCCTAATGGCTGCCTGATGACCAGGGGGTTTCAAATTCGTAAGGAAGAGGGTCTTATCAACAGATTATCATATGATTTGTATGATTTAGGAGGTACAGCATGTACATGGGCTTATTAGTCAAATAAATCAAATAGGATGGCATACAAAATGCCTGCTTGTAAGTACAGGTACTTGGGGGGGGGGGGGACTGCATGTGTACAGGAAATATGCGGAATGTTAAGAGGGTTCTTCAAGGGCAGTAGGGACAAAATATTATAGTGTGTAAATCCAAACTCGATACAGTGTTTCTCTAGACTGCGGAGCAAACGACATAGTGGTGAAAAGGGTGAAGTATGTAGCATAAGTGTTTGGGTGATGCTGGGAGAATACTCATATGGGAAGCACCCGTGACAGTCAAGTGGATTGATACACGTCAACTCGCACATTCGTGAACGGGTGTTTTCGGCACACGGTGCAAACACGACCAGTGAAGACAGACTTACGTCACAGCGCAGACATGTACCCAACTCTCAGCCGATCATTTCACTTAGGTGAGACAGCGAACTGTACGGCTGAGAGTTGTGTGTCTGAAATGATGATACAGGTGACAGTCGCAGAAGCAAGTGGTAAGACCATCGAACATCCCAACTGTTTGGAAACAAATCATAGTCAGGAAAAGCAGAAAGAAAGGTCCGAAAACGATATACTGGACGTTGCCAAACTGCAGCAGGAGCTTAAATTATCAAGGATACAACATGAAGGAGAGAGAGAGAGAGAGAGAGGACTACGTCACATGACAAGACAATGACCACGCCACATGACGAGACAATAGCATTTGGAAGCAGCAGAGTCCAGCTCATTTTTCAGTATGACACCCTTTCATCACTCTTTCATGTAAAACAATGCCAAAATGGGGGGGGGGGGGGGATGTGGGGCAGGGATAAACCTGTGCACGTACAGTACTCTCCTTCACTTTAGCAATTAAATCAGTATCTCAGGAGCCGGAAACAGGGTTGCGTTACAACTGATCCTGCAGTATACTGCAATAGCGTGTGATACTGAAAGCGAACTGTATGCCAGAAGACGAGACATCACAAGATCACACAAGCAATAGGCGACAGCTCACTGCAAAAGGAACATCACTCAGTTATCAGTGATATGGCGACACCAGAGCATCTGTCGTCACACCCAAGACTAACCCTGACATGAACAACTGACAATCAACAAACATTTCCCAAGTTTGGTCAAGTTACAAAAATTATAATGCAAAGGAAAAGGACCCAGTCAATTTTACCAAATACCGTGCTGTGACAAAACGGAAACTTTTCAATAGGGGTAGTTGGGGAAGGTAGGGGGGTAGGGGGTGAGGGGAAGGTGTTAGCAATAAACCCAAAAGTTGTTACGGTTAAAGACTCATGCTTGAGTCAACAGGTGCACTGGTAAACGCCCAAGAAAAAAAAAAAGCACAAGATTTCTAACAAGCGTCACAATAGGTTACACCGAAACTGACGCAGTGCCATATGTACAAGACTCACACAGTAACACTGGCAAAATAATATCCCCCCTGTATCAAACACTCTCCTAGATAACAGATATAAACTAAGCATGGAAACTGCGTGCGCCACCTGTGAAAATACCTCATTACAGAATAAAAAAAACCCTACTGAAAAGACAAAAGACTGCATCAAATTGAGGTTGACTGATATAGACCCAAACCAACTTACGCTGCATGCATGCATCTTGTAGTGTCTGCGAATAACATGTACACTATATCGTAACTTGCATGCACCCTCACCAGTAAAGTCAACTTATGTGTTGCAGGCATGCAAGAAGTCTTGCCATGTGTGTACAGTAATTTAGCTACGGGCTTCCAGCTAAACCGTTACCAGTGCAGAAGTACGTGATACCAACATGGCCTTAGCAGAATATCCCTCTAAATGAAGCTCCCCAAATCCCATCTACTGCCAAATTTTTCTCCCTCGCAGATCTAGCAAACCAACGTGGCTTTTGAGCCTAACCGCGTGAAAACCTACACGAGTGTATTTTCTAGCAGCATGGACAAGTGCAGAGATGATGGACTGCGGACGACTTACCTTCCAACCACGTGTGTAGCACTGGATGAGAAGAGTGGCCCGTTTCTTCCGATGGTACTGCTTGTGCGCCTGCACAGATACAAGCACAGCATGCTTCCACAGAGCCTACTCAAACCCTGACATAATAATAATAAGAATAATAATGAGTATTGTATAGACGCTTTACCCAATTTCATGAATCGGCTCAAAGCGCCACGAACTGAACCCAACACGCACGCTCACGTGAATCACACGCATTCTCTCATGCACTGGGACATAAACACATTACAATCATGTGGTGCGAAGGGTCAGCTCAGCTATTTAAGTTTCGGGATTTAGAATTGCATTTATTTTTTAAATTTTGTGGGCTGAACATTTCCAAAGCAGAGGGGGAGGAAGCCGGAGTACCCGGAGAGAACCCACGACGATCGGCCCAAATGATCGATGCCATATACAACAAGGAAAAATTCTTTGCTCCGAGTGGGACTCGAACCCCCCGACCTCTCGCATTGGTGACAAGGCTCTTAACCAACAGACCACCGACCACCCCATACACTAAAGGCATTACTCTGCATGTGTACTCTGACACACATTGACTCACAGTCTTGCCTCCTCACAGTTCTCAACAGTCACTCAACCCCACTCTCTCTTTCTTATTGTTTTCTTTTCTCTTCTGTGCTGGGATCTGTAGATCTACAACCACATTCCTTTGAAAGCACAGTTCCCTCCCCTTGAACATTCTTTCACTAAAATCACATCGCCATTATACTGCTGGTGTTATGGATAGGCATGATAAACGCATGGACCGTGGACGGGAGTTCATCCATTCCCCAAACCTCGACTACCCTCCCTATAATTGATCAATTTTTTTTGCATGCAAATTTTATGTCACAAGACAATCATGTGGTGCCTAAGAATGCTTGGTACCCCTATTGTACACGGAGTAGACTGTATTTTCACTCCTATCCAAGTAATGACGACATAAAGGCGGCCATAATTTTACAAGCGCGTTACTGGCATCACACTTTTGTCACAATGAGCAGCTAAGGTTGATTTGTATGCTTGGAAAAATGAACATGTATCCCTTAAAGTGTTGTATACTGAAACCAGTACGCACCCAGTATCCTCGGAAGCGTGCGGAGATGACGACCTGAGCAGCCTTCATGCGCAGGAAGAGGGTCCTCTGTACCCATCCCCGCCAGATCTTCTGGATGAGGGTGGCCAGGTAGTGCATGCGCTCCCGCCGACGCTCCTCCATGTCAAACAGCTGGGACATAGGACACAGTGAGTAGGTCACAGAGCACAGTGAGTGGGACACAGGACACAGAGCACAGTGAGTGGGACATGGGACACAGCGAGCAGGACACAGGACACAGTGAGATGACCACTACAATTACTAAGTTCTTTGCTAGAAACTGGTACGTTGTTGTTGCCAGTAAATGACCATGCATTTCCTGACATCCAACTGTTTCTCTTTCACCTCTTCTTTCACAAAAAAGACAAAACATGCCAATTTCACAACTTCTATGCTACTTAAAAAAGAAGAAAAAATTGTCACAACAAACCAGTTTGGGATTTTTGATGAAGATCTTGGTCTTGCCGTAGGCAAACTCATCCTCAGGGATCTGTTGTTCTCGCAGGATCTCCTCAACACCATCCCGTGAAGCGCCCCGCCAATGGGGCCACGTCGATGACGCCAGCATTTTGTAACGGTACAGGAAGCGATCGTACACCTGTCGGAAGGCGTAGCCAGCTCGCCGCACTCGCACATTCTCCATCAGTCTGGCATGAACATAAGGTATGTCACAGTATAAGTTAAAGCGTTTGTTAAACACATTTTGATTGCACACGGGGATTCCAGTGATCTAAGTCCTTTTCCCATTTTCTCTCATCTGATTTTTATTTTATTTATGTGGTAGTCTGAGACGTCAAGCATGTTTTCTTGTTTTTAACTGCTTATACGAACTGATGATATGATCACTGAGCTTCCAGTCGCATACTTTGCATACGACCACAGATTACTCACCCAAGGTAGCGGACCTGATGCCTAGTGATTTGCAGATCCAGTTCATTCGGTCGCTTGAAGTCGTTGGGCTGCAGAACAAAAGGTCTGTAAATGGTGGTGTACGTTTTACATAGAATGCTAAAATGGAACAACATAATGCAGAAAAGGGCTCCAAAATTTTGCAAATCTCAAAAATGTTGATCTTTGGAGACTCATGGTTCTGCTGTGTCACCGTTTCAGAACGTGTGATGGTGAAGTAACTCTTGAGCACGAACAGGAAAGCAGGCACAAGAAAATAATGCAAACAGTAATGCGCCACAGGAATATTAATTATGTACCTTGATGCATCTGATGTAGTTGGGGTTTTTCGACAACAAATTCTTCATCAGGCTTGTCACGGACACCTGCCAGAAAGCAAGCAAAAGAAAGATGTAGTTAAACTTGTTTCATCTACCAAATCAATCTTCTGGCACACAGATTAAGTGCACATTAACACAAGTGCCCAGCGCATAGAAATTAGCTAGCACAAGAGCCGTCTTACTGAGAGGAGGTGATCATAGTTGACTTGCTTCAGAGATTTCACTGTGAGACTACAGAAAATGTGAATTGTATTGCATTGTCATGTGGCAATACCTTCAGCCATGGTATGCTACATGTACTAACACGAGAACTTCCAGTATCTAGAAGCACGGATTAAATTGTCTGCGGTATAGCCTGTCAATATACAGGGCATTGGTACTTGACAATAATAATAATAATAATAATAATAATTGTCTTGTGTCAGTACGTGTTGCATACTTATATTAGTTTAGACTGTAATTGTGAACCGCGCCTTGAGCTCACCATGTGTGATACTGCGCTATATAAGAATGTTACATTATCATTATTATTAACTGCACCTATACAGCACAAAATTCTCACAAAGTGACTCAATCAGCGTACTCCCGCACTCATACCAACAAATATGCACACACACACACACACACACACACACACACACACACACACACAGAGCAGCTGAATCTGGAGGAGGTAAGCGGACCTAGTCGAAAGCCAGCCGGAACAGATGCGTTTTCAAGTCAGACTTGAAACGATTTATGTCCGACCGGTCTCTCAGAAAACTGTCACTAACATAATCCTCACATGGATGATTGCAGGTGTGTTCATCCTAGACACGAATAAAAATAACCACCGACCAGAATCCCTTGCACGATAATGATACAAAGTGAAATTTCTTCCATCTGAAGAAACTTTCACTGTACCTTGAACTGGGAGCCTGCAGTCGCTGGCCGCTTCAGTGACTTTTCTGATGGATTCCCTGTTGTATGACACAATTTGCAAAACACGATTAGTTAAAAATAAACAAAGACAAACGAACAAACATACTAACAAACAGAGCCTTCCTCAGGTGCTGAGAATTACGCTCTTCAAGTATTTGTCAACTATATAAAGCTTCACTCACAATGAGTGCGAAGAAGAAAAGAGTGCCTATGTCAATAATAATAATAATAATAATGAGTATTGTATACGCGCTTTACCCATTTTCATGAATCAGCTCAAAGCGCCGCGAACTGAACCCAACACGCACGCTCACGTGAATCACATGCATTCTCTCACACACATTACAATCATGTGGTGCGAAGGGCCAGCTCAGCTATTTAAATTTCAGAATTTAGAATTGCATTTATTTTTCAAATTTGGTGGGCTGAACATTTCCAAAGCAGAGGGGAAGGAAGCCAGAGTACCCGGAGAGAACCCCGGACGATCGGCCCGAATGAAGGGTGCTACATACGAGAAAGAAAAATTCTTTGCCTCCACTGGGACTCGAACCCCTGAGCTCTCGCATTGGTGACAAGTCTCTTAACCACTCAACCACCGACCGCCCCGAATAGGCAGTCATATGCCTGTGTGTTGGTAGATATACACATGTGTACGTCTATGTAAGTGTACAAGAGTGCACGTACCTTCTGGGAACAGCGCCTTCAGTAATGGGTGTTGGCAAGAGTGCATGGACTGCGACAGGTCTCGAAACAAGAGGTCGTTGTTCTTGTCCAGGAACCCTTCCACCTTGTAGGTCACCTGTAGAAATGGACATCTTGTCTGTCAACTACAGAAATGGATGTAACGAGTGAAAACTACATTCTGATATAAGCAGAAAGATCTGTGTTATGTCTGTGTTATTCAAACGAAGCATATGCTCATGTTCTCGCAGGAATTTGTGAAATTCAGATTTCATATTCAGTGCAAACACCATTTACAGGAATGCAAATCGCATTCAAGCAGAACGCTTGTGGATAGAGCAAGTGAAAACTGCATTCCGACATAAACATAATGAGCTGTCTTACGTTTCAGAACAGTAAAACGAAGCATACAAGTGTTACATTAAGCAGTTGTGGACTTCACATTTTACATGGTAAAAACTCCTGTCATAGACACGCTACTCACGTTAACGCAGTAATGCCTCAGCCAAAAGACACCAATGATACCAGTGTTATCTCAGTAAGTTGTAACGTGAAGATTTCACATTCGGTATACCCTCCATTCACAGGAACATGACTCACATTCCCAGCGTAATGCTTAAGCCTGAAGGCGTCGTGGGGCAGCGTCTTGTCCGACTGGGTCTTGCGACAGTTGCGACTCTCGTAGTGGGGATGCCCGGCACACCTCTCGTCCAGCTTGGCCAGGAAGGTTCTGTCCGTCGTGTTGCCCGGTCTGAGACACTCCTCGTCCAGCAGCGACAAGATGCCTGACACATTCTATGGACACAAACAACATGTGAACCGTCACCCGGAATGACTGACATCAACATACCCAAAAGGAATCAACAAACATGTAACAAGTATTGAGAGAAATAAAATGAAACTTTATTTGTCAAAGGTGAAAGACATTGATCCATATTAGAAACGCCAAATCACTCTCTTCCTTTAAGAGCAGACTCTTCAAACATCTAATGTATGCGGGTTCGCAGCCACTTTCGTAAACAACACCATACATCCGACCACTTATGTTGGTACATGAATAGTGTGTGTGCATGTTGATACCTACAAACTGTCACGTGTATGTGTTGCTTATATACTGTGCCTTTTACCTCTCATGTGTTTTGCATTTTGTATGTCGTGTCTGTGAGCGGACGTAGATAGATTTGTGTGTGTGTGTGTGTGTGTGTCTGTGTGTGTGTGTGTGTAGCATTAGCAACGGCAAGAATGAGAGAACCACTGAGAGAGAGAGAGAGAGATTAAATATAGTCTTACCTTTTCTATCAAGTCACAGATGACTGAGTTGTTGAAGTAGTCCACATGAATCCACTCAATTCCCTGGAACAAAAACAACCACTATGATATGCATCTTGGGCCAGTTAACACTGATCTGCTTGCAGAACTTGTGGAATTATGGCGTCTCATTTTAGAGAATACCCGTAGCTCAGAACAACACGGGTAGGATTTGTTGGTGGAAATTGGACAATGGGTCGAAAATCATTCGTGAATTACATGTGATACTGATAAACTGTCCTGATTGTTTCACTCCCCCCCCCTCCCCCCCCCCCCCCCCCCCCCCCTTGATTATGAAATGGTAGAAAAACAAGAAAAAAAACGACGGAAACTGGCCTAGAGGTGGTGGAATTCTGCCAAACGGTGGGAAAATCTCATGCCTGTTTAATGTATTCCTCAACCATGAGAGTGATTTAAGATGGAGGAACCAGAAAAAAAAAGGCCTGTATGAATTTTGGTTCTGCTGAGATTCGAACCCTTGACCTTCCGATGTAGTTCAACTTCTTGTTCAGATGCCAAACGTCCAATGCATTTACTGTGCTTTTCTCGAAATCAAAATACCCCAAACATTTCATGACGTAAATGAGTGAGTTAGTTACATAGGGCTTTACGCCGCGCAAGCAACAAAGACTATTTCACGGCTCAGCTAAGTCATTCTCTGCCAGGTCATTAAAAATAAAAGGCAGGCGATAAAACAGGATGTAAATATATATTAAAAATCTGTGTGGATGAAATGAGACTCAAGTTCCAAGATTTCATAAAAAAGTCAGCATAGAGAAGTCGGTGTGAGTCCATACTTATTTGGAGAGTCTAAGTGATGTAAATGAACAGAATGCATACAGTAGTTGTGCTTGCTGACATAAGAACTCAACTACTGACTTTGCTGGCACTGAAAATGAGGCTTATCTATGGGTGTGCAATTAAGGCACGTACCTCCTTGATGTATTCATCTTGTTCCTCCTTCAGCGTGAGTTCAATGAATATCTGCTGGAGCTTTTCATTACAGTAGTTGATGATGAACTGTTCGAAGCTGTTGGACTGAAACAAAGATTAGCAGTGTTGGCATGTGATGACACTGGTGTTGATAATGCCATGACAGCCGAAATCTTAAAAAGGTACGAAGAAAACAAGTACCAGCAACCACACCGTAGGCAGGAAAAAAGTGACAGTCATTATTTCCTAGTTGTAATATTACATGCTTATCATTACTGGTTTTACACACACACACACACACACACACACACACACACACACACACACACACACTCACACACAGAGTCTCCCTCTCTCTCTTGCACACACAAACCTCTCCCTGTCTCACACACAAACATACACTGTCTCTTACACACACACACACACACACACACACACACACACACACACACACACACACACACACACACACACACACCTCTGCCTGTCTCTCACACACAAACATACACAGACACTGTCTTAAACACACACAAACATCCTCTGCACCTCCCCCCCCTCCCCCCCATTCCTCTGCCCAAACAGATAGGGATGACTGTAGGAAGCACTACACGGTGCAGACACATACTAGGAAACTAGAACAGACAGAAGACCACAACAAAAGAAACCCAAAGACAAAACGGTTCAGACTTGTAGCATCTAACTAGGGGCGGGAAAAGGGGAGATGAGCCAGTGGTTGCGTCTTAGGTGGTTTTGGAGACAACATTATATCCATCAAACAATACTAATACTAATGATAAAAAATGAATTAAAAAGAGGGGGGACTTCACCCAATACAAGGCAGTATACTGTATTACAAAATCAACAAACAAAAATACCTCCACCCTGTGAAAAAAGAAGAAAAGAAAAATCCTGTTCTGAGAAAAAAAAATAAAGTGCTTCTGACTTGACACTATAAATGTAATTCAACTGCTCAACAAAAGCACTGATCACAACTCAAGAACTGAGGTCTTGCTGTTGAAGGCTGATATTCAGATTTTATTATTATTATTACAGAGTTACATCCTCAGTCCTTTCTTGATAAGCTACCTTTCCAGTAACAAAGAAAAGGACACTCTGTATACGCAAGAAGGACCCACCCACAAAAGCGATACAAAATACACTTACTCGTAAGTAAACGCATGATAAAAATTAAGGCATTAAGATTAGTTTCAGTTTCAAAATCATATTCCAAATGCACTGCAAAAGTGGGAGTATGGTGTGTTACACATATGGGTAGTAGTCATCACATGCACAAGGTTACAAGCCACGTTTGTGAATGTCTTCTTACGCAAGCATGTCCGTACATTCTCCATACATATGCTGGAACATTATGGACTATCAGTGACACTTGAAAGCTGTCAGACATGTATTGTGTGATATGACAAGACAGGCTTGTTAAACAAATCATTTGTGTATATATGTGAACACAGACATTACGAACATCAGCCAAGCTTTCAGGTTTACAGGCTGGAGGCTTGGAGAAGTTACTGAGTTATTCAAGGTGTTGATTTTTTCTGTCAGTCACATTTCATATGGCAAAACAAATGGTGAGTGCATTACATATGCTGTCTGTAAGGTTATTTTGGTGCACACAATTTTTGCTGAACATGACCAGTGTGACAAACTCTACATTAAAAAAAAAAGAAAAGAAAGTTCCTGCCACAACTTAGTATTTTTGACTTTCAGTTTCTGGTGCACACAACTTTTGCTGAACATGACCAGTGTGACATACTCTACATTAAAATAAAAAAGAAGAAAAAAAAGTTCCTGCCACAACTCAGTAATTTGGACTTCCAGTTTCTGGGCGACAGAACTGAGAAGGAATTCTGCTAAAGTATTTATCGAAGTACATGAACTAAACAATGCTTAGCCACCTGGGGCCTGCATGTCTTTCTTTTGTCAGGTGGACACATTTCCCACATTTAAAATCTGAACCAAATGAAAAAGACAAGTACTGGTAAACATATATATGCCAAGAAACAATTGCTGGGCTACGGGAAAAAAGTAAAAAGAAGGGGAAATGGAATAGTGGGATACAACCAGAATATAAACCAAGGGAGAGAGACAGTAGAACATTTACTGTTCTCTCTTTTTCCTGTGTCCATGAATTGCTGCTATGCCTATTCAGGCTACACACGGATGTGCCCAAAAAGAATAAACATGCACAACTCTCCTACACACGTTTTTTCTCAGGGTTAAGTGTCACTTGGGTAGATACTAAGGGTAAATACCGGTCACGAAGAAAGTACAAAGAATATAGACAGAAGCCAACCCACGTCACAGACTGTTAATTAATCGGCATAAATTACCTGGCCTTGAGCTGTCTAGACACAAGAGACGCATGCAGTTACCATAACTAATCAGTTAAAAAAAAGAGGGTAACATTCAAATTGAAACACAGAACAAACAAACAAGAAAAAGTAAACAAATTCAGATAAAGTTTCAAGTCAGAATGAAAGGACGTGCATGAACAATTTTGCCTGTTGGCGCATGCAAATTCTTTGCAGTAGTGAACAGGAAGGTAGTCATGGAAACAAACAAAAACCTGACAAAAACTGATGCTGATCTGCAGGCTGTAGGAACTTATGTAACTGGCCATGCAATGTTTGGAAGGCATGCTTCAAGATGCGTGTACTCCAATTATAATACATCCATTTACGACAAACTGAGAGGAAGGAGGTGCTGTCAGTTTCAAACTTGTCCAGAAGCATGCATAAGACTCATGAGATTTAGATTAAGGCCCATCATCAGACATTCTAGGTTCACAACTTGTTTGGAGCTGTTTTCGTAATATCTAGCAGCGTTCCACTTTGGAACATGTACATTCACATCGCCTCACACAGGTTGGCACTGAGCCGGAACGCACGACGTCTTCCATGGGTCTTGTCACATGAGTGATGAATGACTAGAACAGTTTCAGGTTAGAGGGGCAAATGCTACCATTTTTAAGCTCACAGATATTTACGGTATCTATCATCAGACCACTCTGACACCTAGTCAGCGACAGCGTCTGTGATGCTGGCACTGAGCCTACAGAAGTGTACTTGATGACGGAGCGACCACATTGAGTGCTCAAGTAGTGTAACAAAATCATAGAATTTGAATGTTGGACCGCTCGCGCAAAGTGTTAACAACACTGTATCGCATTAAGAGCTCTACTAATCATCAAGACAGAGTATTCTGAACGTACAGGCACGCTCACGAGTGAAACTGTTCCTAAACATACGATGGCTTAGCAAAGATGGAACTAACCCATTTAAGAATTCCTTATTAAAACAGCCAGCAAACGTCAGCATATGGTATTTACGAATCCGCTAACCATAATAGCTACAGTGTACAGGTGAACTCGCAAGCACATGTGCTCAAAAACAAAGTTGTACTTCATTGGAAAAATGAAATTTTGACGGTGGACCTTTGATAAAAGCTGAACACATGCCATGCTAAAACCAGTCCCGTATCTGCATGTTACCCTTGATAATGCCAAAAAATTTACATGCTGAAAGTAGCAAGACAGCCGAACATGCACGTTTCTATTCAATGCCCGTTCATGCAGATACCTATAAATTTATCAGTACTGCGCAATGCAAGACAAAGAAAGAAAAAAAAAAAGACCCTTGAATCAGATCTGGATTTCAGAGACAAAAGCCTGATAATTTTAAGAGATAATTTTTTTCAGCATGCGCAGCCGTGCTATGTGCTGAAATAGAGAAGCGTACAGCAGTGAGCTCTGAGATCCAACTCCAAACCCGTCAGATCAACTCAGCGATTGAACCAGCGGCATGCTGTGAAATTTGCGCCCAAGCACTCACCTCAAAGACCTCGAAGCCGTAGATGTCTAGCACTCCCATCACTTTCGTCCGCTGACCCCCTCGCACCTGCCAAAGTACACGACAGAAATGATTTCAGGATTCTTGAGGGGAACAACAGCAACAAACAAACCAAACAGGTGAATAAGCTAACGTGTTGTAAACGAAACCTTTTTGTGGTAAGAGTATGTGGGTTTTTTTTTTTATTGTTGTGTGTATTCACCTTGTATTTAGTGCAACTGCCTTTTTGCCTCAACAAAAGCAGAGACAAAAAGCAAGGTTCAAGAAATTCTTCATAGCTCACTTCACACACACACACACACACACACACACACACACACACACACACACACACAGACGACTACTACAGAACAAACTGGAAATAAAAAGAAAAAGAAAAAAGAAAAAAGAAAGAAAAAAGCTCAAGACTGGTCTGTAAAGCAAACAGAAGTTCTTGAAATTAATCTGTAAATATTTTTCATTGTAGCTCTAACCACCCGCCCCCAACACACACATGGACGTCTAAAAGAAAACAAGCTGGTAAAAAAAAAAAAATCAACAACAACCAAAAAAAAGGCAAAAAGCTCAAGGCTGGTCCATAAAGCAAATAGTAGGTCATGAAATTAATATGCAAATCTTTTTCTTTGTAGCTATCATGGTTTGGGTTTGTGACAGACACTGGAATTTAGCACGAAAAAAACAGACATTGCAATCACCTACAGCTGAATGCTCTACGACAGCAATGCCGGCCGATCCGTGACAATCCACATTTTTACAAATACTGTACAGTAACTTGGAAGTAAATGTTTGGGTCAGTGAACATATGGTCACCAGGATGTAAAGAGCAGTAGACTTCAGACAAATTCACCGACAGAGAGAAAGTGCATACACCGCTACCAAAAGTGCATGGTTAGTTTCACAAAAGAAAACAAGATAATTCACACAGTATTTTTTGTTTAGATTGTTTAGGGTCCATTTTTTTTAAATTTTTTATCAGTGCTGTGCAAACATTTGTCCCTGCAATTGTACAAAGCACTGCAGCAGTATTTTGAACTGGACACCAATTACACACAAAGAGACAAAAAATATGTACAACACAGATTCAGACCTTAAAAAAAAAATTCTTTCTTTACTCATTAGTTTGTACTGCAATGGCCAAGTCACCTAGAGTGTTTTGTGATTTCAAGATAGATCGTCAGAGAAAGTGTTCCAAATGTTATGACAATAATCCTACCCAGAAAAAAAAAAGAAAAAGAAAAAAAGGGCATTATACTGTATTCCCTATTTACAGACTGGTTAGTAGTGCTTCATTTACAACTACTGCCGCTACAAAAACTACCAAAGACGTAGAGTACCGCATATTCCTGCAATGTAAGAAAAAGGAAAATTAAATGGGCAAGTAAACCACAATCAAAATGCAGAAAACGATCTCAATCATCCGTTGTTAGTAAACTGTAATCCATCCCTGTACCAGTAACTCAAACCTCACCGGCTGATGACCTCTACATCTGCTTGCAAGTAGTCGTTCTTGCTGAAAGTTTATTTTTCAATGTCATTCACATCGTCTTCCCCCTTGCCATCACACAATACTACCGGTATTTGTTGTTTTCTTTGATAAAAAGTGACGGGCGATGAAGTTTTGTGCTACTGTGTCACTTGAAACAGAGACGCAGCAAGATATTATCATGATGACAAATGCCACTACCTACTGGCCTAGGAATGAACCTGACTATCCAACAGGTGTGCCAAGAGCAGACAAACCTCCAGGCGGCAATGCTTAAACATGCTAAATACCTTGTAGTCCTGGTGAACTTGAAATAGCATGGATAGACACACAAAACGGAAAAATGCCGGTCTCCTGAAGTATCTGCCTGAACCTAGCCTTCAAAAATTACCACATTCTAAATGCAAGCGCAGGAACCTGAAAGGGTCAAAATCTACCACATGCAAAAGATGTCTTTCACTGGTGTCTCCACAGATCTTCCCAGTTCTCTCCTCCACTTCTATTCTCTGGCCTGGGTGAAAGTGCTTGTGAGAAGCATGCACCAACTCTGTGGCAAAAACAGGACATGTACCGTGACTGCGCGACAGAAAAACACCAGATCCTCTCACCTTAATACTGTCGTTGATTCGGTTGACCAGCCAGGAGAACATACGGCTGTAGATGGCCTTGCACAGAGCATCGCGAGCGTAGTATGACTGAAACGTTCAGCAGAAACAAAAATTACTGATGCACCGGCCCCCGTAGTGTAGTGGTTAGCACTTCGGACCATGGACCGGGAGATCCAGGTTTGAGTCCCAGCCGAGGCAAGCGGGATTTTTCCTACCTAGGTCGGCTCCTACCCAGAGCGGGTGTGCTATGGGCCCAGTGGGGAGGCTGAGAGATTCACCCACTTCACGGGTGCAACTTTGGGGGTCCTTCCTTTGGTAAGACACTTCTTATGAAATGGATGACTACACGGCTGGCACCGCAGGTGCCGTAGTTCCCGGGCCTGTTTAAGCCGGGATATTTATGACAGGAAGCATGGAATGCGACCCTGCCCCGCAGTCCCAAACCACACGGACCTCCACAGCATCCTATCACCAACCTCATCTCCATCACCATGCATAATAAAAATTGCCCTAGTTTCCACGCCCTCTGCGGATTCCACCCTGGAAGGAACACCACTAGAACTGGCAAAGAGTTGGGGCAGCAAAAAAAAAACAAAAAAAAAAAACAAAAAACTGATGCTGGTTACAGCACTATGGTCTTTGACCACTCTGGAAGAAAGCATCACAGAAAGCTCAGTGACTGGTTTGCTGAAAGGAATAAAAGCCTGACGTACCTCTGACACACTGAGATCAGTTGTGACCATGTCACCCTTCACAGCAACAGTTCGGTGCACTAGTGCGTTCGCCAGGGTGTCGTAGGAACAGCCCAGTAAATCGGCAGCTTCCTGCACCTCTGAAAACACAGAATTGCTTAGCTGCTGACAGTTGCTTATGCAGTGGTTAATGTAGGAGAGCCAACAGTTAGGAAAAAATCTAACTGACTAACACTTTAAGTTTGAAAACGGCGGCTCTACAACATTTAAAATTTAAGGTCAAGCATGGACAGACTTGATCCGCATAAACACATGCAAACATGCACATATGCACGCACACACACACACACACACACACACACACACACACACACACACACACACACACACACACACACACAGAGTCAACATCACTTTTAAAAACAAACAAACAAACAAACAAACAAAAACACTCTTTAGCTTCTCAACTCGCATGTTAAAATTCTACTCAAGGAAACGACCAGATAACGAGGTTATGCCTGGAGAGGACATGTACAAAAACATACAGTGTTTTAGGCCAACACCAACACTTTCTTCAGTAAAATGTAGGTTCTGTTCGAAAGGAGAAAACAAAAAAGGAGAAAAAGGTGCTTCTGGATAACTGAACACTTCACAAAACACAGAGCTTGAAATCCAACCTTTAGCAGTGGAGATGTCACAGCCGTCTGTGCCGTCCGCATTCTGTCGGTGAGAGAACTCAACGTTGCCGAGTTTCAAGATGCTGGCCACCAGCTGCCACAGAGCAGTTATCTCCTCCTCATGGAACCCGATGACACGCATCCCGTTCTGAGAGACAGGACAGAATACCGGTACATCAGGCACACAGTAAAGGACAGCAGGAAAACTCAACTTTTTTTTTTTTTTTTTTTAAACCACCTTTTCTGTCTCAAGACCTCTTGTGAACATCATTTCCTGTCTTGAAATGTGCCACGGTTCATTGCTGTGCTCTGTCATGGAATTCGCAAAAAATCCTAAAGACAAGCGAACATATGGGGAGCAGAACCAGGTTTGAACCATGCTCACCTGCACCACCTCGAAGTTTGCCCGGTCGTCAATGGTGTCCACATCCAGGCAGCCACTGGAGCTGAGGAATTTGTAGCTTGTAGGTTCTGGCACCAGCCGAAGCTGACCTGAATTTCACCATCAATTTTGTATTAAGCACAGTCAACCATGATCACAAATTTGGCCATTAAAATAAAAATCATTAAATTAACACAAAAAGGCACTGAATGCCATATTTAATGGCCATAATTATGGAATCACACTAGAAGAAATACGTTGGAAAATCAAAGACACACGAGACCTACCTAGCAACTGCGAGTCAGCCCCTCTGAGTAGCTGGTAAAATATGTGGAAACTCCTCTCTCCCTTCATCTGTACTGCCACTCGGGACTGAAAGCATCAGATATATACATATATATATATACTGTATATGTATTTGTCAATATAAAAATGAACGAAAGTGATAATGTCTCCACCTCTCCAAAGCAAGGAAATTTCCACATTGTCTATGATACCATTAAAATATTACAAAAATAAATGTACATACCTTTTCCAATAAATCTGGAAAAAGAGGGAAAACATACAAATTTAGAATTCAGTAAAAAACAAAGACAAAACAAACCCCTCCCCCTCAAAAAACAAAAACAAAAAACCACCATCGTGACCACTAAACCAAACGCCCCCCCCCCACCCCCCCCTAAAAAAACAAACAAACAAAAAAACCAAAAACAACTACAACAACCAAAAAACCCCACCTAACAGTTTTAGCCTTCCAGCTTATCAGAATATGTACATCAGGTGAATCAAACAGTAATCCCAAGTCTACAGAATGTTTATTACATTGCTCTCTACAAAGAAGCACACTGGAATTACATTTTCCTTTACATATGCCAAGCAAAAAAAGCAGCTTCATTATCCATGGAATTTGATTACTCACACAATATGTATACCTATGTACAAAAAATGAACAAGCACAACCCATGCAAAACTTTGTACATGTACTGCTCTATTCCGTGCAGAAATCATTTAGAATTGTATGACTGATACTCTTTCCCACGGATATGAAAGAGCAGTTACAATGTGCCAATTATAAAAATAAGTTGCAGTCCTGTTTACAGACTTACAGTTTGTGATGACGCCTCCAACTGGATCTCCCTTGAAGTCAAACTCGATGTCCATGTATTTTCCCTGAAAAACACACAAGAGTTCACAGTCACAAAAAACTATCAGGTGTATTCAATAAGGTAAACTGTAAACGAGCTAAGCTCTGGTGTAATTACAGGATATATGGGTAAATACAACTTGATCCAAGCCCAAATAAGAAGGAAAAAAACCCCAAAAAACGTGCATCTGACCATAATGTGAAAAGCTTTCTGATTTTTCACTGATTTAGTAAATGTTGTAGAGAAATCCCGTACGAACAATACATGGACCTCATAATAAAATGCACTCAAATCTCCACTTACAAATCTGGACGAGTTGTCGTTTCTTGTTGTTTTTGCGTTTCCAAATGCTGAAAATAAAAACAAAAGGGGTGAGCAAACGGCATTTCAGATGTATTGTTCTGTAACTATTGTTTTCACTTGCACTGACAACATTCCCAGCAAATGAGAAACGATGAAGTGTTTATCACATAAATATTACATGCAGCGCAGAAACAAGAGGAGATAACAACACACCTTCCAGAACAGGATTGGACTGCAAGAGTTGTTCTTTGACCCTGTCGATCTCCCGACCCTTGCCAGAAACCTCTGCCACATACTGCATGATAACCTTGCTCGCCTCTGAAACACGAAATGCAAATCAATGGTTATTACAAAAACCAAACACACCCTTGAAAATACCCTGAAGCCCAATGTAGTTGATAGAAGCGCCTAGAGCTACACAGATACATGGGGGATAAATCCTGCAAGCCTAAACATAATTTCCAAGTTACTTCCCTTGACAAACGAAAATAGCCTCTATGTAGTCTCATGTTTGATTAGGAATAGCATTTATTTGTGCACCAAATGATTCTATCGTGTTTATCAGACCACAGATTTTGGATCTGGAGTGATGGAATTTTCCGACAACAACACAATCAACTATAAGCCCCACAATAATGTAGGACTTGAAATATTTCTAACCCTTTAAAAAAAAAAAAAAAAAAAATCCTGATAAAATTGCAAATGTATCGACAGGTTCAAGGTCTGCCTTGAGAGATAACAGGGTTAGGTACCTGTTTTGCCTGATCCACTCTCCCCAGAAATAATGATACACTGGTCCAGGCTGCGATCTCGCATTGATCGGTATGCATCGTCAGCGATGGCATATCTGCAAAACACAGAGATTAAGCACTTTGGAGGTTTGGCCAAATGTGACTGGGGCCTTGATCATGTATAGTTTCCCAAAAACATGGCGTCTTGTACCGGTAACAAGCCATTAAGACTTCTCTGGACAAAAATCGAATGGTCAAAAACACACAGGTGCGTTCCTGGAAGGCAAGTTAGGACTAATCAAGAAGAGTAAACTCACATAAACAATCATGCAACACGTCGCCTACAGAAGTTCAGTACAAAGGAGCACAGTTTGTTTGCAAGGCTTTTCAAAATGATAATGCTCAGAAGCATGATAAATGGCCAAGTTGGAGGAAAAGGTTACCAGAAATGTGTCGGACTGGTCACACATGCAAGAGTAATAGTTATGAACTTTGAGGGTATGAGAAATTGTCCATTATGGGATTTGGGGGGGGGGGGGGGTGGTGGTCTTGGAGAGTGAACACCACAGGACCCCCCCTTCCCCCTCCATGAAATGATATTTACTGCTTGCGCCGCGCTAGGCCATAACTGAGTAATCCCCTTCCCGCTTAAACACGCACGCGCGCGCGCGCGCGCGCACACACACACACACACACACACACACACACACACACACACACACACACACAAACCACAGAAACAAACACATTGACACTGACACACACACTCATGCACACACTGACGCGCGCGCACAAACACACACACTGTGACACACATCTCTAACCCAGTGAAACTCTATATGCTCTATAAAGTTTGACACCTGAGAGAAAATCCCTTTACAGCTAGCTCAGCCAGGGAGTGCACTTCTTGGCTGAAATCCTACTTACACAAAAGGCTTTTTTTACATGCTTCGGGCACCTTGCCATTCATCAAGGAAACACCCAATAGCAGTGATATGCATGTGACATTGACGACTTTTCATGAGTTTGCCCCGTCTGTCGTGTACTCTTTCCGCTTCGTACGATGGGGACTCGGATATGACAGTAACTTAAAATGCTGCACAGAGAGTGCCACGGACTGAAATCCAAGTCTGACTCAGTGAAGGTCCTGGTTATTTCGACTGTACACTAAACCTTTTCCTTTCCCAACACAGGCGAAATGGTCTAATCATTAATCGCTGTTATTATTAAGCACAGCTCAAATGGCTAACTTTGCTTCTCTTTCTGTCTCACACACACACACACACACACACACACACACACACACACACACACACACACACACACACGTGCGAGAGAGAGAGAGGGTAGGTGGGTGTTTGGGGGTTTAACGTCCTTTTCCACCACATAGGGTGATATCAAAGACGGGGCAACGATGAAAAAGCCAACACAAATATTTGGCCCCAGCCGGGATCGAACTCACGACCCGAGCATTAGAAGTCCAACGCTCCACCATTCGACCACCCCGGCTCCCCGTGCGAGAGAGAGAGAGAGAGAGAGAGAGAGAGAGAGAGAGAGAGAGAGAGAGAGAGAGCGGGGTGTGTGTGTGTGTGTGTGTGGGGGGGGGTAAACTGTACACACTGGTGATAAAATCATACTAATCATTTTACGAACCACCACTGACTATTCACTATTTTACTTCAACACGGGAGACGAAACCCACTAACGTGGCACCGCGGCTACTTCAGTGAAAGTCGCAGAAATAACGCTCTGCACGGACCGAAAATAAGCTCCATTTTTCAAAGAACGAAGGCTGGCATGCCAGAAGGAAGGAAGAAGTGAAGCAGACTTGTGTGCACTCTCTGTATCTAAAGGAAACATCTTGGGGCCGGGAAGCGGCGAATCTGTGGACAGTTAGCGGCCCGCGCTGTACTCCAGTTGACAGCTGCCTATCTGCTGCGCCGCGATGCCTCCAATTAATGGGGAGAATGTGGAAGACAGGGGGGATGGGGTTCACAGGGGGGAGAGAATTTTTTTTTTCCCGCCTATCTCTTTCTGTTATCTTCTACAGCTGACAGTAATAGGTGTGGTTCAGTCTCAAGGTCTATCGCAGGCTGCAGAGAGACTGCAGCATCCATGTGGCATGAGCCGGCCGGGTCGATGTTCTCTGAGTCTAGGACGGCGCGAGCCTCACCTTTGTCTAGAACTCTACCATTTTTTTTTTGGTAAAAGGGCCTAACCGCCACGGACAATGAGCACTTAGGTCTTTCAAGATTTCATGATAGACCCTTGACCGACTCAAAGGGAACGCATCTGCTTTGCTTTGTTCAGCCCACCAAATTTGAAAAATAAATGCAATTCTACTTGAAATTCCTAAATTTAAACAGCTGAGCTGACCCTTCGCACCACGTGACCAATCATTATGTCCAGTGTGTGAGAGAATGCGTGTGATTCACGCGAGCGTGCGTGTTGGGTTCAGTTCGCGGCACCGGCTTTGAGCCAATTCATGAAATTGGGTAAAGCGCCTATACAAAACTCATTTATTATTATTATTATTAGTGGTGGTGATAGCAGCAGCAGTAGTAGTAGTAGTAGTAGTAGTAGTAGTAGTAGTAGTAGTAGTAGAGTAGTAGTTGTCTGTCTGGAAGCTTAATCTGTCGAATGCTAATGATCTATCCAATAATAACAATCTGATGAACTATATCAGGTGCCAGTTGAAATGCTGATTCGATCTCTACAGGAAATAAATCTCACCCGCCAAACCGAAATAGCAAGAGCTATGGCCCTTTACTGCCCCCCTCCCCCTTCTCCCCCCCCCCCCCCACACACACACAGAAGACCATCGGCTGGATTTCCTGTTCAAGTGAACGAGATAAACTCCCAATCATTTTCCACAGCGTTCTTCTGTTCATGCAGTTTGCTGATGGAATGATGTAGCCTGACGCTGATCTAAGAATACATCATTAAAGGCCCTATATTCGTAACGGGCGCTCAGGGAAAAACTGCCGCTTACGAAGGTTTCAGGCTATTTGCCAAGTAGAAGGAGGTTTCATTTGACCGTCGCGACCGTTTCTGTGACTTTGCGGCTTTTAATATTTGAGAAATACGACTTTCTTTGAGCCTACCCTCCTTTTCTTACCGGCTGTCCGGCAACACGAGTCTAAAAATAGCCACCAACCAGCGCCTCAAGCTGCTGGCCGAGACTGCAAACTATGACGTCACAGTCAGTGCAAGTGTAAACATATTGCTCCCGAAAAAGTGAGTACGAGGTGTGATTCCTACGACAACCCGACAACCCACTCCCGTAAAAGCGAAATTCACGAGTTCATCGAAGAAGCGGCGCCGACATACGCAAGAGCGCGAGTATGCAGTCTAAAGTTTCCCAAGGAATAGAAACTGCCGCGGTGGCAGACTGAAGCTGAGGGACTGATTGATACGCGCTTGGCCTCTCACGTCGGGACCAAAGGCTCACGGACGTTTGGCATTCACTCCATGCTGATGAATACGTAAGTAATCACTGTAGTATACCTGTTAGTGTGACTAGATAACCTGCCTTTTGTGTCTGAAGAAAGTTTCGTGCCGACTAAGTATCCGAACAGCAGTGTTATGGCGGACAGTGGTTTCGCACCGAGTCACCCCGGCCATACAGTGGTTTGTGTGGCAAGACAAGAATAAGTGTACTGGCAGAAACAGTGCAACTTGATATGAAACAGAAGCAAGTGTGTAACACCGAGTAATACTGTTCCAATGGTTTTCTCATTTAGGGAGAATGAAAAGGGAACAATTATGAGATGAGAAGTATTTTTCACACAGTGTGTTACTGATAATTGAACCACCCAGTCACCAGTGACAGGCCCTAGCCAGTGGCATCTGCTTTTTTTTAATTCTGGTAATGTCATGCCCATCATTTTAAAAATTATTTTTCTTTATTGTGTGTGTGTGTGTGTGTGTGTGTGTGTGTGTGTGTGTGTGTGTGTGTGTGTGTGCAGGTACTTTTCGTCAAGATCTCTACAGCCGCCACCCATGCAGGTTAGCACACTTTTTGTTTCAGTAGTTTGTCGTCGAATTGCACAGGTCAAATTGCAAAAAATTATATACATATAATGTGTGTGTGTGTGTGTGTGTGTGTGTGTGTGTGTGTGTGTGTGCTTTTAATTCCACCAAGCTTGTATACCAATTAATGTACAGATGAAAATTAAATGTCATAGTATAAATTGGCTGTTTTATAATTGCTTTTCATGTTTTCTTCTTGTTGTTTTTTTGTTATTGTTGTTTTTTTGTAAATGATGATTTATTCAGTATTGATAGGTGGGGGGATGTTTATAGTTCCAGTTTGGACGGATCCACCTGAAGTGGCAGGAACTTCTGGTTCCACAGCTAGACGCAGCACATCAACCCTAGCTGCAGCTGGAAGCATCTTTGCAAGGGTAGGTGTTTACTCCTGCAATTTCAGAAATCTCAGCAAATTCTGACAGGTACATGTACTTCATCAGATACTGTGAAGTTGTATTTATCATGACGCACTATAATAGTGACACTGGTAGTGGTGACTACTTGCGTGCTACAGTATGCTTTTATACTGTTTTTTTTTAATTGTAGAGTTATGCATGCTTATGCTTTGTAGCCACATGTATTATTCCAAGAAATCCTCTCAGACAACAGTGAACACATGTATGATAATGTTTGTTGCAATAAGTTGTCTCTTTCCCTTTTGACAGTGCCACTGCCAGTGGTGGTAGTCAGATGTCTGGCGTGGAACCAACAGAGTGAGGAAGAAATGCCAGTGGCATCAATGTAAGTGAAGGGCTGTGTTCTGAATTTCTTGTATAATCTTACTGTACATGTTAGTTTTATGAGGTTGGTTTACTTTGGTTGGGAACTAGTGCAGGTTTTGAGCCACTGTCAGTTGCTGACAGAACTCTCTCAGCTGTGATAAGCTCAGTGAGGCAAGGTGTGCTTGTGTTAGTGCACTGTAGTGTACCAAGTCTCTTAGTTGCCTGATGATAATCACCTTTGTGCTTGCAGTCACACTCACAAGCAGACAGCAAGAAATCAGCCAACTTTGGGTAAAAAAGAGGGCAAGTCAACATGTCACAAGTAAGTGATATCTTCTATGGTGTTTCTTTGGATTAGGGTTTCTAAGGTTTTCAGTGTTACTACATGTAATTGTATTCTCATCACGTCACATAATCATATCTGTGTGTGTGTGTGTGTGTGTGTGTGTGTGTGTGTGTGTTTTCGTTTTTAAATTTCATTCAAGTGTGTGTTTGTGGGAGGCTGGCCTTACCACTACAACAGTGACACAAACATTTAGTGATTTACAGGAAAAGAAAACAAAAACAACAGCCTCACCTACCCTACATTTTTTTTTTTTTTTTTTTTTTGGTTTCATTTTACTTCAACTGATTATGTTTACTGTGAGATGTGTTCATGCAGTACATGTACACTGACATCTGTAAGTTGAAGCAATACATGTGTGGTTCTTTACAGAAGGTAGATACTGCCTCCAGAGCCTGTGACTACCAAGTCTGGGAGGACAGCAAGGAAGAATCTCCTGTCAAGATTCATTCATGGACCCATTTGAGTGAGCAAGATGCTGGTGCATATTTTTGTTTATGTTAATAAGCAGGACCGAAGAAAGAGGTCTGTTAGAATGAAGTCATATATGTGAATCATAACTGAAGGAGAGTTACATTACTGTGTGTGCATTCTTGTACATGCATTTTCTACATAGACGAAGCATGTAATTTGTAAAGATTGTCAAAATATCACTTTGGGGTTATCCCTTTTGTGGAACATTCAGATTGTCTTTCCAGGTGCACAAGTCGAAAAATGAAAAGAAAACAACAGCATATAGTAGTCATTGTGATAGTTGACTGAGGGGGGTGGGGGGTCAGTTTGTGTACCCAGTGACCTTGTTGCTGGTCTAGCTCAGAACAGTTACGAGCGACTTAGCCCAAGTTTCACTAAGAGATCATTGGTTGTTTTTTTCACTCACTATGCCCATTGTGTGTAGGTTCTTTACATGGCAGTTTTTTTCAGTTTCAGTTGATGAATGCCTTCTTTCATCATAGGCATTCCACTTAGGTGACAGTAGAAGAAAGGAGGAGGAAGAAGATCCATGTGATGTTGATGATCCTGACTATGAGCCTTACTTCCACTTGACAGCTATACTGTAAGTTGTTATTCAGTTCTTGAATCATTATAATGAATGATAAAGCAAATAATGAAGTAATGAGTTTGCTTATTATGAAATACAACCATACCATCCCCTGTCACCAACAACTTGCATTAAATTTTTAATAACTAATAACTTGCACAAAACCTTTTCTTTCTACTGTAAATGGTAAACTGGTGTTTTGTCATCAAGTTATATGAAAAGTACGCTTGAAAAGTGTTGAGGAGGAAGATGAATTACCCTTGTTCACATGTGCTCTCAGTTGCATGTAGACTACTCGACACCATTTAATTAGACACCAGAACTGGGAACTAGCTTGTTGATTTTTTAGATGGAGCTCCCTCGCCTTTTAGTTTTACTTCATGTGCTACATGTACTGACCTGTCTTCAGATGACTTTTTTTTAATCATTGTTACTAGTATTATTTTTAGTTTATAGCACTGTGGATATTCAGTAGATGAGAGTCTTGCTTGAATGATTTTATCTACTGTCAGGAAATGACTACTGTACGCTGGGGCTGTGGGCATGGACGCTAAGTCTAAAGTTCCCTGGACTGTGTTTTCCATGGGATCCAGCGCACCTATCTGGAATCTACCATAGGTGGCCACTGGGCTGACCACCAGCATAGTGTACTGAACTCTTTCCCGGGACAATCACCTATCATTCTAGGTAAAGGCTTCAGCATGTGTGTGTGTGTGTGTGTGTGTGATTTCATCCATGCTCACTATAAGAGTAAATATTGGCATCAGGCATTTTCATCTGGTTTTGTTTTTAATTTCTGGAATGTGCATTTTCATCCACCTTCTTGTATGAGACAGTACTGGTACAGTACGCTGGACTATGCTTAATTTTATGAAAATCATAGGCATGTGTTTGAGTGGGTATCACCTGTTTTCTCTTTGCTGCAAGTCACAAGAGAAGAAAGGGGGTGGATTCAGGGGTGGGGGTGGTGGAAGGGGATAGAAAATAGCCTACTATACACATGTACAAAAGCCAGTGCATTATCCATTCATTTTTGAACAGGCGCACGGCTGCACTGGAGGTGTTTCATCAGCACACACTGATGTATTGTGCAAATGGGTGTATCGTGTGCGAAACCTGCTAACTGCTCTGGACCACAACATCCACAGTGACGGGGGCATATGGACCAACAGGAAAGGGGAGCCAGTGTAAGTAGCGTTGCATGATTCAGTTGTCTGCACAAAGACATGGATGGCACTCTTCCACCTCAGGGCAGATTTCTGCCCAATAATTTTGGGGAAATCAACCCCCCCCCCCCCCCCCCAAAAAAAAAAAAAAATTAAAAAATTGGGCAGTTGTGTGCTTAGGTTATTGACATGTGAGGTGAGGTTGGATAATATTGACAGTTTGATACCCTCCCCCATATTTCTGAAGCATGTTGTTAACATGTTGTCGTCGCCCACCCCCCCCCCCCCTTTTTTTTTTTTTTTTTTTTAAAAGACATTTTCATCAGTTTCACCCCAGCAATGATGTATACGTGTGTCCATTGAAACTGGCATAGCTGTTGTTTTGTCACAAAGTTCACGTTTCAGTGACACTGATAGATATCGAGCTTTATATTAGCACATACAGCTAGAGTATCCAACTGAATTTCATCATGATAGCACTAGCAGTTGACAAGAAATGATTCCTATGGTTTTTCAGATACCACAGATGCTTCAGCAAGAAGACAGGGAGATGGTCTTCCCAGAGAAGGAGAGGAAGATGTACCCATACATTCGGGACCGTGAACTTTCAGCTGTGAAAATGAGGCTAGCTGACAGACAGGGCATGTGGCAAAGCCTCAGACCTTTGGAGGATTTCAACTACGCTGGCGCCTGTAGAATATCCACCATCAAAACAACTTGTTCAGTCCGAAATATCACGCTTTGAGAAATGAATTTGTGCATTCTGCTTTTGCTCATTTTCAAAGCCTTACAGTTGTGCATAGTTGTGCTGTACATCAGTACTGTCATCATACAGCTGTGCTACTTCCTAAAATCTACTTCTGTGCTTGTGCATGACTTGTACATATTGTAATTACTTTGCTGTCATTCTAACAACTATGTATTGTACTCTGACATTGAAATTGTAACTGTTGCATCCGGACAAAAAGAGGAAATCGAGTGAATAATAATGGCCATCCTGAACAACTAAACATTGAATTGGTGTGTGTGTGAGTTGCGTGAGAAAGACCGATGGCGTGTAGGTGAGCCAAACAACACCGACAGCGAAGAAGGGAGAAGTTTACAATATTATGGAAAACTGCTTTTTTATGTGGTCATTTTTGTCAATTTCAATACTTCTTTCTCATGCCCTTCCTGTGGGTTCACCTCACTTTGACAGTTGAGTTCTTTTTGTTTGTTTGTTGTTTTTGTCTAGTTACAGAAGGCCTATTTTGATGGTGTGTTGAAAGCAATCGGTGTAGATCAGATCACAACAATTCTTAGCACTCAATGCTTGTAAAGCATCCAGAGCTGCTGTAGAAGGGAGGCTTTTTGTAAAAACCCTCTGTTACTGTATTAATTTTATATTACTATGTAATACTACCTTTTGACTCAGTTCAATACATCTCTCGCTGTATCACAAACACGAATGCACAAGAATAGCTTCAGCATCTTCAGCCAAGGTGTATTGTGAACATGTACCACACATGCATTGCTTCTGTCAATTTTCTGCAGTTCCAGTGCATCTACAACTCAATTGTTTGTTTTTGCTTCTAAAATAATACATAATCAAATAACCAAAGTCATACACATCTTTTTTTCTTCGCAAGTCTGAGGAACTCAAAGACAAAAAGGGGTATTTTCTCACTTTTACTAGTGTTACATAAATAAAAAACGTACACATGAAAGAAAAGTGTTCGCTCTTTTTGTCCATTCTTCTTCTGGTCCACTTTTACAAGGACACAAGGCTTTTGATATAAAGTTCATCTACATACATTGCTCAAGATTGATGCTGAAAGTCTACAGTCAGCACTCTCCTTTTAGCTTCTTGAAGACAGAGGGAGAGAGAAAAACAAAAAAACAAACCACAACAATACCACCCATGTGGTCAGCATTTACTACATTTCTATGAACATGAGTGATTATTAGTGCTACCAACATGGTGCTCCATTACTAAGGTGTGTATATCACTATATGCAGCATGTAAGCTGCATGGAAATGGCAGAAACAAGCAACATCAGTGAAGTTAGTGTTCAAACCAACAGTCTAGTTCAGCCTCGATGGGATAAACCCTGTGTAGTGGTTGATAGGGTGAGGATAGTGATCCCGAATCACCAACACACGTGGGGATGACCCGCCTGTCTCCTGCACCTAGACCATGCCTCCACATGAGGAACTGCCTGTACACAGCATGGTGGTTAGCTTTGCGCTCGTCATCTTTGCCATTGCAGACAAGCATGTCTCGCCTCATTATCTGTGACAGCTGCAGAACCATCCTGTCCAAAATCAGGTACTGGATTTCCTAAAATAAGAAGAGTATTTCTGAGTAAGGTCTGTTATTTTCAACTGTGAAAAGAGATAGGAAACAGAATAACACGGACCAACAAGTAAATTTTATGTTTTGGTCGTAAATTTCAGGCATAATTATGCATTTGCATGAGGGGACAGGTGTAAGATTTTCACTGGTGCAAAGTTCTACGTGTTTCATAGTTTAATAATACCAGTTTACTTTTAATGAGGAAGTAGGTAGAGGAAGTACCTACTGGGAGCAAAGATTGGCATTGACCATAACCACAGCAGAGACGTTCCAAGTTCAGCATCGGATGGCATGTTTCTGCAGGAGACAAAAGTGCACCAGGAGGACTGGCCAGAATGAGGCATAGGGCTGTGGCCACCTGGCTGCCCCTCCTACAGCTCCAGAAGGCTGAATACCGGTATGAGGCCTGGCTGTGCCTCAATCATGTCTACCGTCATCCCCTTCAGTCTTCTTGTCTCCATCTTGTCCATTGTCTTCTGAAAATAGTGAAATATATATACAATCCACAAGCATTTTAGTTATGTGTTGTCACTGGGTGAGGGCTCTCTCTCTCTCTCTTATTACAGTAATCAAAAATTCTAACCTGTTGTCCTGTTATTATTTCAACCTTTTAATCTCAGCTACAGATACCAACCTTTTCATCTTAAAACTGGGACTTCAGGATGGCTTACCTTCAACACAGTGATTAAACACTACACTGTGCACACACATGGGCATGTGTTTGGCAGAGAGAAAAGATCAGTAATGGTATCCTACTTTTTGCTATTCAGGGATATTGAAAATAAGACGAGTGTGTAATGTCTTACCTTCAACTGTTCTCGTCTTTCCTCCATCATTGCTGCCACAGTACGTGCTCCTAATGCTGCAGCACCTCTGCCCCATGCAAGCATGCTGGTGATACATGCACTCCCTTCTCCTACAAGTACAACAGCAAAAAAAAAGCAAACTGTAAAACAACCAGCTTGTATAATCAGAAGCACATTTTATGGTGAATCAGACACCGACTACAAGGACTTAGTTGCTAGTAGGCAAAATTTTAATTTCGTTCTCTCCCTCTCCGGGCTCTGATGGTGTGAGCAAAGACCTTGGAATCAAGATCTTTGGTGTGAGTGTGACTGGAAATAAAATCAAACCTCGTATTCCTCCCTACATCCCTCTCCTCACACCGGCACACACACACACACACACACACACACACACACACACACACACAATTGAATCTATCAACTGGTGCGCTTATTTTGAGCCACGGAAAGGAAAGGATGATTCATAAAGTAAACTAGTTTGAAGATCATGGGAAGCGTTTATCGATCAACACTGATCTTTCATTCTTTGCCTTTGGTATCCTGTCAACGATGCGCTAGATGACCCATTGCAGCCTACAAAACTTACAACAATGGTCACAGAAATCCAAACTGGAATGTCAAAGATTGGAAATCAATGCGTGAATGTTATCAAAATTATGAAAATGTGGAATAAAGCTTACCGTGATCGCACGTAGGCGGCCAGCCCACCAACAAAATCCTTCAGGCAGCGCGCGCTAAAGGATGTGACGTCACTGTGGTCTCGGTGTCCCCGGCCTAAAGCTTCACTGGCGTCTGCTTCGAACGCGATGACAAAACAAGCTTCCAGAGCGACACATGTGCCGACCCGAGACACCACAACGGTCTCAGACGCTATTTTGTGACCCAAGTGACTGATTCTGATGCACAAATTACTCGCATTCGATGATTTTTTTTCCACACGCTATAGTATGCTTGTCATAGCCACGTTCTGCGTATAGAGCCTTTAAACTAAATGTCTCTACAGCATAAGCGTATCACGTGCTGATCTTCTAAACGAAAATGCTCCATAGAAAACTTGGATTCTGCGGTTTCCCCCTGCATAATCACAAACGCATCATGACTCTCTCTGTCAACACTTCCAGGCAGAACGATGTGTACCATGCTGCATGCTCAGACGTGATAAATTCTCTCGTGTGCTATCCACGGAATGGGCCCTATTCAGGGAAGGTAACGCGGAATGCTGTGGAGCACAAAGGGAGACAAATTACGACAGGGGAAACAACGCAGCGCGTCCATTTCTGTATTCTACAGCGTGCAAATTTCTCACCTCGGCATGTTTGTTCGTGTGAAGAGAAACATGGGAATTGTTGACTGTCAGGACGCATGCAACTGTCTGAAATATAATATTAGCGGGCTTGCCATGTGCACTGACGCAATGGCGTGCTGACCTTCCAGAGAGATAAAAACTGAAATCAGTGAAATTGAGGTGTACATCATTATTCACCCCATGCCGGCCGTGTTGTGGGGATGGAAACGGAATGAGAACTGACTGGGCGAGGGGTGAATGGGAGCTCTATATATCGTAAATCCTCGTATGTGTATGTATCTAAGCTTCGAGTGTATCCGGCCGTGGCACAGTGCTAGGAGCGGCGAGGACGGAGTCGACGGTTATACCGGCGCATGCAACAGGAAACCGACTTTCTGAAATTAGCTTTTTCACCAGCAGGGGGTCAACACGAGTGAAAATATAAAAGTTGTAACGAGCAAAAAACAAAAAAAAAAAACAAAAAAAAAAAATACACCAAAAAAAAAAAACAAACAAAACAAAACAAAAAAAAAAAAAAAACCAGAAAAAAACCCAAAAAAGCCCAGCAACCTGGAAACAAAGTCTTTTCTCAATGTGGAAACCATTTCTCCACACAATTTGATGAAACAGGGAAATGCAGGAAATACTGATTAACACTAACCTAGCTGGGGTGGGGTGGGTGTTTTGGAGTTTCACGTCCTTTTCCAACACGTACGGATGATATCAAAGACGGGGCAACGAGAAAAAGGCCAGCACAAATATTTGGCCCCAGCCGGGATTCGAACTCACGACCCGAGCACTGCAAGTCCAACGCTCTACCATTCGATGATCCCGGCTCCCCCTAATCTAGCTAGAGCGGCACTCGAAAAATTAACGTCACAGTGGACTGAAACGCGTAATGACTAATGTATCTGCTAGGAAATGACATTAATCAAACCCAGCTTCCTGAAAGTCCAGCACATTCAGTGCTGTTTAATTACCGCTATGATTATGGTGAAACTGACTGAACCTAGTATGGCTCAGTCGGTATAGTTCGCCCGTTAGGGGGTGCAAATGTATACCAGTCATGCGCAGGAGGGGCACTGAAATAAACTCCAGTCGTTCACTAACGGGGGCAACTGTATCCCCGCAATGCCGGAGGGGGGGGGGGAGTGCAAATGTACTCCGGGGTCTGGCGAGGTGAAGTCACGTGGCCGCTGACTTCGTTCTACGACTTGACTTTCTGCGAAACGTCGACGGAATTGACTGGTATACATTTGCACCCCCTAAAGGGCGAACTATACCAAGTAAGCAACACTAACCTAGCTACAGTTGCACTCGAAACATAAACGCCACAGTGGACTAAAACGCCTGATGACTAATGTATCTAGGAAATGACATTAATCAAACCCCAGCTTCCTGAAAGTCCAGCACATTCAGCGCTGTCCTATTAACCCTATAATTATGATGACACTGACTGAACCTAGTATGGCAAAGTGCAAGCACATTTAGGTAGTAATGATTTACAGCACACCAATACTAAGTTTCGTATAGACGGCACATGTAGTAAGGAAATCTCTCTCTCTCTCTCTCTCTCTCTGTGTGTGTCTCCGCTTGTGCCTAGATTTCACCGGCAGTTCACAGTATACAGCGCAAACACACTTATCGGATTCAGTCCCACAGGCAGCTTAAAAGGGTCTCGGTGGCTACCAGATGGGAAATGTTTTTTTACCTTACCTCATTAATGCCCCTTTAACTTTACACACAACAAGATTAAAATACCCAGCAGTTTGCCCGGCAAAATCCAGCAATTGCATTACGCCCAACCGACCCGAAATATAACCCGGAAGCAGGCAAGATCATTTCATTCACATTAAAATTCTTCTGCAAGTTATAAATCGCCTAAACAGGCTTACAAGAAATGCCAACACAGACGAATCTGTCCCGTCCAACCACTAATGGAAAAAAGGCGATTTACCGGTTGCGTACATAACATCAGCCCTTTTTTCGGGTGGGTAATTAATCTGATCATGAATTTTATATCAGGTGTGTGTGTGTGTGTGTGTGTGTGTGTGTGTGTGTGTGTGTGTGTGTGTGTGTGTGTGTGTGTGTGTGCGCGTGTAAGTGCAATATGAACTAAAAACAAAACAAAACAAAACAACAGCAAGAACAACAAAACCCCTCGGATTTTACTTTCTCTTCAGGCAAGGCTGCTGCACTCGTAAACCCACTGAGTTACGTATACACTGTATCCATAGATCTGTGCGAAGTGGATACCTCACCTTGGACGACACAGTCCCCCCCCCCCCCCCGATCCTCCATCTCCCACCCGTATCAAGGGCTGCACACTATCACCTCCAATTCACACAGCATGCTAGTGATACGCGATAACCTCCCACAGTTTCGGCCGCATCGGTTACCGAAAATTCGCGACAGCTAGAAACTGAATTTCACTACAAGCTGGTCACCCCGTGTGTACGCCGCGTACCCCTCCTCACGCTTCTTTCAACCCTTATCTGGACCTTCAGCTGATGTCCACCAAAGCAGACAGAAGGGCGTCTAAAGGGGAAACCGGCAGCCATTAGGGAGGCGACTGTCCACACAACTGCCCCGTAACTCCATAACAGGATGGACTGAAAAGGCCGGGTGTGCTGCGGAGGACACAGCCCGCCCCCCTCTCCCCCTTACCCCCTCCGCCCACCCCTCAGTTCCGGTTTCCTGTTCAACTGACGCTGGTATGTCTGAAGTTGAAACCCGCAAACCCGGATCATGCAGTTGTGAAACTGTCTTTACCCGGTGTAGGATCCGGTCCGGTCCCCCCTCTGAAGCAGTCCCCCGGGGGACCAATTCGTGGCAAAAACTGCTCTATAATGGTCCCCCCTTAGACATCCAGGCCTCGTTTCGACTGGTCCCCCTGGGCGATTTTGGTCCCCCCTCGCATCCAAAATAGGCCCCCTCTCGAACTGGTCCCCCTCTTTTCTAACCAATGTAGAGCTATGTCAGTATTTATTTTTAACTTTATTGTTATAGTGTGTGTCAACTCAGTAGAAAACGTGACTCTGGATCTCTCTCTCTCTCTCTCTCTCTCTCTCTCTCGCCCCCCACACTTTCTCTCCTCCCCCCATCTCTCAAACACACACACATACACACACATTATGCACGCACGCACGCACGCGTGCACAACTCACTCACGCACGCACGCACGCAAACACACACGCGCACACACACACACACACACACACACACACACACACACCTCTTTCGTTATATGTATAATTATTTTCATTTTTGTACAGAGATGTTATTCAAGATGATCTTGAACTGGGTCAAGGTTACAGTGTCAAATCTAAAACTTTTAAAAGTGATTTAACTTCGTAGATTTGCCGTTCTATGTAGCCTATACTTTTGTTTTTTATTTTCTCTTTTTTTTTGTGGGATGAGAAAACGGTCGCCACTAAAAAACAAAAGTATAGGCTACATAGAACGGCAAATCTACGAAGTTAAATCACTTTTAAAAGTTTAGATTTGTTTTCTCTTTCTTTTTTTTTTTTTGTGGGATGAGAAAACGGTCGCCACGCTTCTTGACACGTCACGTGACTCGTGTCAAACATGCCTATAATTATAAGTACACGACAATTCATTCCGTACTTGGGCCACCGAGGTTGAGATATTTGCTGCAGCCACCCTCTTGGACACGCCCGTGTATGTGTTCACAAGAGAGGCTCCAGGCCGACAACCTAGGTGGCTGAAATACGGGCCAGTTTGGCAATCGGCCCATTGAAAACAGACAGAGTAATTTATATAATGAATCTTGGACATCACTTTGCTCCTGTTTTTTGTGTCACTCCTTAGACCAGCCTGAGAACTGTTAGTCTTCTGCTGTTTTTGTTGTTTCAAGGGTCATGATTTGAGACACTGGTACTCAGTCTTGACTGTCTACTTGAAGTACGCTGAAAGCCAAAGGTGGCAACTAGTTTTCATGTCATGGACACTTACTTAATTTTGAAGAAATATTTTTCTATGGCGTTGTATAGAAAATATTAGATACTTGGTCTTTGATGTTATTCTCTAAATGCTATTTCCAGTTTTAAAAAAATGACAGGAAATGTGGACAGCAAAAAAGAACCAATGCAAAAAAAACAACTGAAAAGAAACAAGAACACAAACCAAACAATATATCTCACACACACAAAAATAACAACAAGCACATAAATCGGGAAAAAAAAAAGAAAAAAAATGTTCCTATGGCCCTGTGCTTTTGGGGACAATAAAGTTTTGTAACAATAAAGTTAAAAATAAATACTGACATAGCTCTACATTGGTTAGAAAAGAGGGGGACCAGTTCGAGAGGGGGCCTATTTGGATGCAGAGGGGGACCAAAATCGCCCAGGGGGACCAGTCGAAAACGAGGCTGGATGTCTAAGGGGGGGACCATTATAGAGCAGTTTTTGCCACGAATTGGTCCCCCGGGGGACTACTTCAGAGGGGGGACCGGACCGGATGCTACACCGGTATATCCCCCTGAACAAAAATGTCTTTTAAAAAAAAAAAAATGGGATAAGCTTGGGCTGATAACAACAGCGCTGTCGAAGTTTTTATCGACTGCATTCTTTCTGTTAGGTGGGGGCCCATTCTGAACGGCAGTAGGACGATAACGTTCAAGTGCTAATCCCTGCCTCCCTCCCCCACCCCCTCCCTCAAAGCATTAGTTAAACACAAATCAGGCAACAATATTCTTTCTTTGTCTGGTCTGTGTTGTAACGTACAAGATGCACCTGATATGGGAACAGTATTTCTCGACAACGAAGAAAACCTGGCTAACAGTCGCACCGGTCAAACGCATACGATCAGCAAATACCACGCACTTCAAAACTGAGCTTGTGATGCTTGTTAACAGAGGGAGGGAGAGAGAGAGAGAGAGAGAGAGAGAGGGAGAGAGAGAGAGGAGAGAGGGAGAGAGAGAGAGAGAGAGAGAGAGAGAGAGAGAGAGAGAGAATGCTAAGCACGTGAAAAATGCCTAACCTAATTGATACTCGGCTCATTACTCCATGGGGAAACGGGTTTTTCCAGGGCCTCAAATTACCAAAATCTGGCATCTTGATGGAACACCCCCGCTAGCACGGAATGTTGCCAATTTCATAAATCATAGCATAATTATCGTTCGCTTAACACGAACACGAGAAACAGACAACGGTTAAGCCCGAACAATGGGAGCTACCGCATTTTCAACAATTATTAATTTCATAAATCATAACAAAATTATCGTTCGCTTAACACGAACACAAGAAACAGACAACGGTTACGCCCGGGCGATGGGAGCTACCGCATTTTAAACAATTATTAATTTTTCTCTTAGTGGTAATTTCTTTTCTAGCACTGTTACTGATTAAAGATGATGATGACGATGATGATGACGACGATGACGATGACTTGATAATTACAGCGCACGTCTCCCGCCCTGAGTGCTCACGGCGCTTTAGGGAAGTTTTTGAAACTGACAGACAAAACACACACACACACACACACACACACACACACACACACACACACACACACACACACACACACACACACACACACACGATGTAATCTTTCATTGTTATCGACAGGACTATGTACAAGTGTACTCGAATCTAACGATTCACACACACACACACACACACACACACACACACACACACACACACACACACACACACACACACACACACACACACACCCCTTCCAGCTGGCTCAGTGCCGGAAAAGGAAACAGACATAACATTAAACCGTCCATCGCTACCGAGGATTCTTCACTGCACGATCACATCAGCTGATGGCCCACAACACACAGGATTCCAGCGGTGTCAGCGAGGGTCAAATGCCTCTATCATGTCTTGCCGTGCTGCGCAACACAGCAATGCGTAAGAGGCCGGCACATGTAACCGCCGGTTAGATAAGTGAGACAGTCATGTGACAGAGAGCCGGAAGGGGCTGGAGAGGCGGGGACAGGAGGCGGGTGGGGGGGGGGGGGGGTGGGCGGGTGTCCTCCCTGACCGATTCCTACCGTCAATTTTGCCTGGTCATCCAGTGAAGTGCTAACGAAGTGGAATTTTATCGCTCCTGTCCGTATGTCCTGGCATGTTCACCTCTCTTCTCGAGGCGAGTGAAAAATTGCAGACTTTCAATGGCTAAGTGGCTTCACGGAAGAGAGTGTGACAGCTGAAATTCGTTTTTATCTTTCCGGTATTTAGGCTGCTGTTATAAACTGCACCATAGCAGATAAACAAACACGTGAGCCTTCCCCCCCCCTCCCCCCACACACGTGGATTTATGAAAGAGGCGATTTACAGTCAGGACAAAAGGGTACAGTCTTGTCCCCGCCCATAATCCCCTCCCCCAAAAAACAACAACAACAAAAAAAACCAAAAAACAACAACAACCAACCAACCAAACAAACCCACAAAAAACCCCACAAAATCAAACCGAAAACGAACAAAACACAAAACAAAAAACACATAAAACAAACAAACACAAAACCCAAAACAAAAAACTAAACCAAAAACAAAAAACAATAACAAAAACTAAACAACCAAACAACAAACAAAAATCAGCAATAAACAACAACAACAACAACAAAACCTGCGAAAACACAGAGCAAAACAAAGTGCTGTGGAAATGACTCTGTGTTGAATTTCTGCATCTGTGAAGATTTCGAACAAAACTGAATGCAGATCAGGTCCACACAGAAAATTACGTGCACACCCGCCTTAGCGCAAAAATATGAACACTGGGTGCTACGAGAGCAGCTGCATCTGACAGAGAGAGAGAGAGAGAGAGAGGGGAGACTCGCGTTCGTATCTCGTGCTTGTTGTCTTCCCGGAGACTGAGATCTGAGACGAGGCCTCTTCATAAACAACAACAACAGTCAACACCACTTTCTTTTCATACGTCTACCGTGCACGTGAGAGCTATTTCTGTACTCAGGAAGTGGTGTACAGACTGCAAAGGTGTCTTTTTGCGACAGCTGAACCTTTCACCTTTTTCCCCAGGTGCAGGATGGCAAAGCGGTTTATTTTGCTTGGCGTTTTTTTCCTTTTCTCTTTCTTTCTGACCTTCAGTGTGTGTCCATAGGCGCGATGCTGGGCGCTGTTTGTAGAAAATGGGGGTAGGCTGGGGGTGGGGGTGGGGGCTGGGGGGTGGGTGGACGAACACAGGTGATTCCTTTGACTCGAGACAACGGCAAAGCCAGTTTAGGTCTACATACGTTACTGTTTATCAAGGACCTGCACTTAATATAAAACACAAACATACACACACGCATACACACACGCACGCACACACACACACGCATACAGACAGACAGACAGACAGACAGACAGACAGACAGACAGACAGACAGACAGACAGACACACACACACACACACACACTTCAAACGGAAACTAGTCTCTCAGGCTTTTCTTAAAAGGAGAAACACTTTAGATTTTAATCATTCTTACGAAACAGTGAGAATTAGCATACAGCTGTATTCTACTGAAAACCTTACCACGACATTGCGCCACGGCGTTCCAAATTTAAATAACACATTTACTACACACACCTCGACTAGTAACTCAGTGTAACAGAAATTACACCGCAAGCACTCCCGTCTCGTTTGCAAACATGCACGCATCGTTTGGTTCACCGTGCAGGACATAAATACACCACAAGTAAGTTTTTATGCGCTAACCGAAACGGCAGCATTATCTTATCAGTTTGAAGAAACGTCTTTTCTTTCTGCATGTGGGCGAAGCTGCTATTTATACTTGTGACTCTCTGCCAGATAAAACTCATCCTGTTTCCGAAAACTCCAGCATTCTGAATCCGGGTCCGAGGTTCGTACGGGAATTAAGCTGTGGGTACTTGGATGCAACAACATGGGTTTGGTAAGAAGTTAATGTTGTACAGCTGGTTAACGGGTCTGGTAATAAAATAAAATGAAATCGGGCGTAGAATAGTTGCACTATCTGACAGAGAGAGAGAGAGAGAGAGAGAGAGAGAGAGAAGAGGGAGGGAGGGAGGGAGGGAGGGAGGGAGGGAGGGAGAGAGAGAGAGAGAGAGAGAGAGAGAGAGAGAGAGAGAGAGAGAGAGAGAGAGAGAGAGAGAGATGATGATGATGATGATGATGATGATGATGATGATGAAACGTTTTTTTTTATTCAGAGCATTTAGGCATTGCTGCCTATCTTACATGCTGTCCTGCTATTCTACATTAAAGGGTATTGAGAAAAAAAATCAAAACAAACAAACAAACAAACAATGAAAAAGTAAAAACGTATAAACTATCTAAGGGAAATACAGGAGAGAAAAATACACACGATAAACAAATCAAAACATACGTGGCATGTGCTGATGATACTGGCTGTATGCCAAATAAGAACTTACAGTCGTCTCTAATATTTCAAAACATGTATGTAACACATTTCTACGTATATGGTCAGATAAGCGTATCGTGTAGAATTTGTTTGAAGTTTTGGAAACGTTTTGGATACTCAGAGAGAGAGAGAGAGAGAGAGAGAGAGAGAGAGAGAGAGAGAGAGAGAGAGCGAGCACGTTTTTCTTGAATACCAGCCTTTGACGACGATAAAACATGAAAATCTGGAACTTCTTAAAAGTAAAATACTGAGCATTCAAAGTACACGTATCTTCAAGACGTGCACATATCTGAAGATGTGGTAGGTCTGAAAACGAATGAAAGATAGCACAAGCTTTGGGGTGGCGAACTGGATCTTTGAGATAAAACAACCGTGCAGTACATACATGTATTTCTTCCGTTTGTGCAAAAGGGCCTAAGCGCCCTGGGTCTGATGAGAACTTACGCCCTTTTACCGTCTGACCTTAGAGATAGCGGATGACGTCAAAAACACCCTGCGGCACCTCCCCGCAAAGTGCACATATGACGCAACAGCACCTACGTGTGTTCGCGTTCTGCTGAAAGCCACCAACACCCTATCACGCCAGGTGCGCTAATCGGAATCTATACCCGCAGGTAAAGCTGCCAGAAAGGTCTACGCACGGGGAGCAGGGGAAGGTGGGGGGGGGGGGGCGTGCGGTCTTAAGGGGGGGGGGGGGGGGCTGATGGTTCTGGGGGTTTCAATCTAAAGACGTTCAGGTGTGCGAATGATGTAAGGCGAGCCTGTTGAGCGATAACGCCCGTTGTGCAACATTCACAGACAATTGCTGGCAAGATTGTAAGGGGGGTGTTTGATGGCGTCTGGCATACCGAGGTTGGCCAACAACAACAACGTGATCACTTCATTTGCTCTTTTTGTGAGCGTGTTTTTGCCCCCCCCCCCCCCCCCAATCTCTCTCTCTCTCTCCCTTCTGTAGCGGGCGGAAAAAGCAGAAGAAGAAGAAAAAGATAAGGCAAATTCCCTGGTTCATTCCCACTGGAAAGAGCTGTTTGTACCAGTTTGTGCCAATGTGTGATTTCCTGAACACACACACGTTCTCTCTCTCTCTCTCTCTGTGTCTCTGTCTCTCTCTCAGCAAAGGAATCACACACACACACACACACACACACACACACACACACACACACACACACACACACACACACACTCTCTCTCTCTCTCTACAAAGGAACATCACACACACACACACACACACACACACACACACACACACACACACACACACACTCTCTCTCTCTCTCCCCCCCCCCCTCTCTCTCTCAGCAAAGGAATCACACACACACACACACACACACACACACACACACTCTCTCTCTCTCTCTCTCAGCAAAGGAATCACACACACACACACACACACACACACACACACACACACACACACACACACACACACACACACACACACACACACACACATTTCAAGAGATCCCTGCACAGGAAAGGACTCACACCCCGTCCACCACCACCCCTCCCCACCCCTCCTTTTCGTATTCATTCCATATATTAGAACGTATATTCTTGGCAAATTCATATCAAATGCTCTCAGTTTCACTTTCAAATGCGAAACCACGTTGTCCTCAAACCACGAGACGGACACCTTACTACCGAGTTCTACGGCGTTCACGGTGCCGCTGGGTCGTGCTTTGTCCGCCGCTAATTCTGCTGACAACAGGACACACAGTGACAACACTTACAACATTCCAGGCAGGTAATCGTTAACACTATACTCTTGTCCTCGCTTTCTTATCAGTTCGGCTCTGACCTTCAGCCTGCCTTCGATGTCTCGCACGGAAGAAATACATACATATACTGCAAAGGGGACACGGTCGCACCAGTCCAGTTTCCTGCGGCCCCCGGCCAACGTCTTACCATTGGAAACACCTGACAGTTTTTCGCGAATCATCATACTGAACAGGAGGTTCAGGCTAGATAAACAGAATGATAGAAAGAAAAGCACGAGGTGGGGGAGGGGGGGGGTAGGGGAGAGGAGGGGGGGGGGGGGGTAGGGGGAGAGAGGGGGGAGAGAGAGAGGGGGAGAGAGAGAGAGAGAGAGAGAGAGAGAGATGAAATGAAATGAAACTTTGAAACTTTGTCAACGGTAAAAGACATTGGTCCAGTGGTCCAGTTATCATTCTTATCAGAGAGAGAGAGAGAGAGAGAGAGAGAGAGAGAGCGAGAGAGAGAGAGAGAGAGAGAGAGAGAGAGAGAGAGAGAGAGAGAGAGAGAGAGAGGTTAACATGCTACAACAGCCTGCTGCAACAGATGCATCAAGTACAATGTAATCACTCAAGCGGACAATTTTATTACATCCGTGTTCAATATCGAATAAGAATTTGCACTTTCTGCACAGCACACGTAAGGTCAGGGCATGTACGTAATTTATCGTACACATGTAATTTGAAAACAACACCACCACCACCCACCCCTATAAAAAAAAAGACAAATAAAGATCCATTAAAATTCTCTTACAAAGCCCTCAAGTCCACCACCGCGCGATGATAAGACCGAAATTCACAACTGTTCAAAAGCGGCATTATAAACAGACAGGGGCGGCTGTGTGTTTGGCAAGTGGTAAAATAATCGCGTGACTGTCTACGCGATCTGATACTGACTCGCACTCTTCCTGGTCTACGCCGAAAGTACAAAGACTTGTCCTTGACGTAGATGTACAGTAAAAGTAGGTAACGATCACACTCGCACAAGCGCCCTCTGGTAAGCGGTGCATGCGTAACTGAAAGCCTGACGGTCAAGTAGGGGAATCACAGAGTACAGGCTCCTTCAGGATGCGCTGCGGGATCGTAGTGTTCAATTTATCTTCACGAGTGGCAAATAGCCCGTTGACAAGAAACACTTGAAGGTCGTCGAGCTCCTGTTCGTATCAGTGATTTATTGAATAGCTGACGATATTCTTTTTCGACAGCCATGATGAATAGATGTCGTCCTTTCTCTGCTGGCTTAACTCTTTGCTTTGTTTTGTTTGCCTGGGGGTTTGTTAGTAAGTTAATTTAGCCGGTTTGCCAAAGTAAACTTCAGAAATTTTTATGCGAAAATGTGAAACCACTGAAATTAAAGTCCCTCTCTCTCTTTCTCCCCCTCTCTCGTTTTCTGTATTTTCTCTCGAATTCTGTATTTTTGGTTTTTATTTTTTCTTCCATTTTAAGTTTAACAATGCCAAGTTTGAAGAGTGCCTTTGTGCCGGCTGCTTCTACAGTTGTGAAATAACGAAATCGCCTTATTATCACTCTAAAGAAAGGCCGGAACAGATCGTCCCCTTCACATGGAGTTTACAGACTTAATCTCAGCAGACACAACACGCGGCCCTCACAGCCGGTGAATACCAGGCCCCAGCAATAAACTGATGCACGGGGCATCCACTGTAATAAAGCGAAGGCGCTGTAAGACTAACCAGCTGCTATGGTTACCTGAGATCCTGATCTAGCGGACGAAAACAAAGGGCACGTGCAGTGCCAAAAATAGTTCACATTTATCTCCCTTCCTCGCTAATGCTCTGCACTATTATATTATAGCGCAGCGTGTTCTGGGGAACATACTTTCGCCACAGCAAAATAAAAACACTGGCGATGCCTCGGCAAAAGCCCGTAAGTATAATGTTTCTTTCTGGGCTAAAGGTGGCTTTCGTCATCCCGAGACAACTTTCTCAGTCAAATATGAGACTGTATGAAAAAGTATCAGGCTGAAATGGTCAGTGTCATAATTAATGTGTTGGCGGACCGTAAGTGGCAAGCGTCGTCATGGTCACCACACGAAGTGACAACCGGCGGCTATGCGATGGTCGGGAAGCCATGTCTAAGTAATCTAAGTAATCACTGATGAGATTTCTAACTTCGCATACAGTGTCGGCCGCTAGCGTTAACCCCCCATCCCCGTTCTTCGTCAGATGAGAGAGGCTTCAATGTGTCTACACCATGGACAAGTTCAAACCCTCTCTTCACGCATTCGGCAATGATTTCTAGTGGAGAAGGAAATCGCCTGACACGGAACGACCCTACCCCTCCCCCCTCTCCCCCCCCTTCACACACACACACACACACACACACACACACACACTGTCTTCACCAGTGGCACACACACACACACACACACACACACACACACACACAGTGACACGCGCCACGAACACACGACAGGACAGGACTGAGGCGGAGGGTGGGGGGGGGGAGGAGGGAGGTTTCTTTGGGAGGAAAACTATACGCCGGTACTTACATGTGTGGTGGAAGCTCATAGATGTTCCGACTGCGGTATTCCTCCACGACGCTGTGTGTGTAGAGAGGCAGCTTCTGGTACGGGTTGACCGACACAACCACATTGCCGATGTAAGTCTGCAAGTAGACCAACACACAGACATGGCAATCATTTACAGGTCCTGTACTGACAAGAAGTACAAACAAGCAAACAAGAATATGCACCTGTCTCTCTCTCTCTTGAAACCCTCATAAATTATATACAATGTGAGTTACCGACTACCGAAAATGTTACGGTAGATGCACTTTACATGTCAAAGCTGTGTGTGTGTGTGTGTGGTGTGTGTGTGTGTGTGTGTGTGTGTGTGTGTGAGAGAGAGAGAGAGAGAGAGAGAGACTGAAACTTAATTTTCCAAGGGTGAGATTATAGACGCACAGGTCTCTCAAACTGTCTGTCCTTGGTATACAACGACACACACACACACACACACACACACACACACACCACACACACACACACACACACACAGAGCATACACAACACTGCATATATAGCATGGAAGAGAGAGAGAGAGAGAGAGCACAAACATCCCAATTTAGCACACTGCGACGATGCTTTCATGCTTTCATGTACCCTGACAAAATTACAGACCAGCGGACAACACTAAAGGGTGGGAAAGACAAACAGACGCTGCAGTTCGCCCATAACCGTGGGCGTTCAGGTTGCAATCAGACGGAACGTGTGGCTGAAAGCTCATTCAGCGTATAATAAGAAAACATGTATTTCTGAAGAAAAAAGAAATGGAGTGTGTGCACGGTGCAGCAGAATTCCTGTACAGGCAGTTGGGGCTGTAGAATATCACGATGCAAGCATTTTGTTAGGTTGGGTTCTGCTTATGACCTGACATCATTACGTTACTGGTAACTGAAAATGCGTATATAGGGACACCCACGTCGATGCCGGTAAGATGTTATACCGCTGCAGACTGTATTCTCTCACATACCAGCAGGAACTACCTTAAACCCCCCCCCCCCGCCCCCCCTCTGCACGTCCTTAGAAAAGATGTCATCTTTCATTGTTAACGACAGGACTAGGAACATGTGTACTCCAACATATTTAGTCTTATTTTGTACTATGTTCTTGTGTGCGTGTGTAGGGGGGGGGGAGGAGAGAGAGAGAGAGAGAGAGAGGAGAGTGCGTGCGTGCGTGCGTGCGTGCGTGCGTGCGTGTGTGTGTGTGTGTGTGTGCTTATTTTATATTAGGATCATATAAAAACCGGAGTAACTGTATGGGTCTCGGAAACAATTTCCTGTTTGAAAATGGTATATTTTAAAGCAGACATTAAAGTATTTTTGAATTTGAATCTAAGGATTCACACACACACACACACACACACACACACACACACACACACACACACACACACACACACACACACACACACACTGTCTCTCTCTCTCTCTTCCGCGACCGCTAAACCTTGTAAAACTGCCTGACCCTCACACAACACACCGCCCTTCAGGTGACACAACAAAACAGGAATCCAATTGTTGCACACGACTGATTTATTACCCCGATAGCACCCGGGGTAGAAAGTGCATCTGGTGGTTTAGAATGACTTACGAAAGGGGGGAAGGGGGATTTAGCGCAATCGCGCGGTTGCGGAGAGACGCGTGCGGGGGTAGACTGACTGTAACTGATTGAAGAAGTGGGTCACGTTCAAAACCTTATCAAATAGTATTGGAGGAAATCAATAAATACATCGGCTAGTCTTCTGTTACGTTCTCTTTTGCCACGCTGCAACTCTCCGGCGTGACGAATGACTGGCTGGTCATTATTGGGCAACTCGGTCACAACAGCCCGATCTCTTGTAAGCGACTCAACTCTCAATGCATAATTAAGGTCTCGCGCGCAACAACGCTGTGGAACATTTTCCATCGAATGCGCTTAATCCGTGCATCAGAATCAGTCACTTGGGACACAATACAGCATCCGAAACCATTGTGGTGATTCGGGTTGGCGTATAAGTTGTTGTTCTATGTATGTTGAAGCGTACTGTGTGTACTGAGCGGACGAGGTATTTTTTTGTTGCGGGCTGAACACTAACTCGACAGCGCTGATTGGTGGCATACTTGGTCGTATCGACGTGTAGTACAGATATGGAAGGTTTTTGTTTTTGTTTTTTTTCACAAGGTTAATATGTGACAAACACTTTGACTGTCACTGAGGGAAGCAGTACTTAGTCACTGCCACGGACACAGACAGACTGACAGACGCACGGACGGACTGTGTGTGTGTGTCCGAGAGTGTGTGTGTGTGTGTGTGTGTGTGTGTGTGTGTGTGTGTGTGTGTGTGTGTGTGTGATTAACGTCCTTTCCCACCACATACGGGTGATATCAAAGACGGGGTAACGATGAAAAAGCCAGCACAAATATTTGGCCCCAACCGGGATACGAACGCACGGACGTACGGACAGCCAGACAGACACATACTGTTCAAGTTCCTTTTGAGTGGACAGTCAGTGCACTTACGCACTCTATTTAGACAGTGCGCCACGGAACACGCAAATGGAAACCTGATACACAATTAAATGAAACCGTGCGATTGATAGGGTGGAGGCTAAATGTCACTGCAGGATTTGAATTACAGAGTAAGCGGGTTTGTTCGACCCTCCATTCAGCTGCTATCGGAAGTAAACAAGTGCTAATTAATTCCACGCCCACTAAAAATAATGGAGGGAAAAAAAAAATCTTGGCTGTAGCCCAGAAATTTGTTTTTCAACCGCGCGGTTCCAATCCCCACCCACTGATCAGCATGATGAAATGTCTGAACGCGGAATAACAAACAAATGTGCGAGGTAAGTGGAACCGCTGACAATTATAGGGAATCTACCACCTTCCAAGGCACGCAAATTGAGCATTAGAATGTTTACAACGAAACAGAACAGAGCTGGGAACGGAAATGAACAAAAACAAATCGACAGAAGACACAATCAGACCCCCCCCCAAAAAAAAAACAAAAAAAACAACAACCCCCCCCCAAAAAAAAAAAAAAAAACAACGAAAAACCAAAAGCAAACCTAAAAAAAAAAAAAACCACACACACACACACACACACAGACAGACCGACAGGCGGTGTGTGTGTGTGTGTGTGTGTGTGTGTGTGGGGGGGGGGGTGTTTGGGTGTTTAACGTCCTTTTCCACCACATACGGGTGATATCAAAGACGGGGCAACGATGAAAAAGCCAGCACAAATATTTGGCCTCAGCCGGGATGCGAACTCACCACCCGAGCATTAGAAGTCCAACGCTCTACCATTCGGCCACCCCGGCTCCCCATAGATCGACAGGCAAACAACAATAACATCAACAACAAAACAAACAAATCCAAACAACAACAAACAACGACATCAAAAAACAACCCCAAAACAAAACAACCCCAAAACAAAACAAAACAACCCCAAAACAAAACAAAACAACCCCAAAACAAACCAAACGAATACAAAACAAAGCAAAAGAGCTGTTTTGATGATACAGTCGACCATTCAAGCGAGGTTTCACCAAGGACCCTATAAATTATCCCGCTAGACGTCCTTGGTATTACAAAGTACAAACTTCCTGGTTTAGCAAGACCAGTTTGTGTCGGTGTTTTGTTAGCCGCAAGGAGGGACTTTCAATAGCAATCGACAGCCCTCTTTTCTCATGTTTCTGCTCTACTGCCAAACGCAGGGCCCACCACCATAGTCTACACAATTGTCTACTACGCAAATCGTTCGTCGTTCGCGAACATTTTCAGATCAGATTAATCGTTGTAGGCCTATGTCATTGACGACGGCTTCGCGCGTCGAGTCATTCAATGTGTCTGGTATGCCTAAATAAGGAAACCTAGCGTTATTCAGCTGCGTTTATGTACCTGCCAATTCGTTTAAAGGCCCAACGTGCGCGTGTAACCGTAACATGGAACAACGCTGAGGAAAAAGCGTTTGGCGAGTGCACCAAAACCCGTCAACTGTGTCAAGTTACAGCATCAGATACCTGTAATTATCCACGTCTGGGTCGGAGTAATATGTTGTGCTCACACAGGCTAATGTTCCATCTTCACAAAGCCAACTTACGTTTTGGAACAGTTTCGCTCGTGAGTGCGGCTGCACGCTCGAAATACTCTATCTTAACGGTTAGTACAGCTCTTAATGCGACACAATGTTGCGCGAGCGGCCGAACATAAAAAAATCTACGATGTAGCGCTCGGTGTGGTCGTCGCGTCATCGAGTACGCTTCTGTTGGCTCAGTGCCAGCATTACAGACGCTATCTCTGTCCAGGTGTCTCAGTGGTGTAATGACAGATACCGCGAACACAGCACAGAACCATACTGTGAGGGCTTGTGGACCTGTTGCTTGTTCAAGTTACAGAGCGAGAGAAATGCTGAATGATATGGCAAATAAGTAAAACAAACAAACAAACAAACAAACACATCTCATATCAAGGTTCAACACACCAGCGGTGACAAAAATTGACGCTCACTGTTATAATGAACCACCACTTCAATCACAAACGTGAGAGCTTTTCAAGTGACAAAACTTCGCCTGTGAGGACGATAAATGCGCCTTTAACATTCCTCAACATTCACATTTGACTTTTTTTCTTCTTTCCGCGCTCTCACGCGAATGGCACAGCAGGTGGTGGGGGTATGATCGAGCGGTATGACTAGACCGAGCAATTAAGTTTCGTCATACACAAATGGGTATGTACATGACTCAAGGATGTCTACGCGTGAATGTGCATTGATTGAATGTTTCAGGGGGACACTTACTGACCCGACAACGGCATACATGCGCTTTTCTCAAAAAGTGGCCTTGTGTAGACTACCAAACTACGCGTCTCTCTCTCTCTCTCTCTCTCTGTCTCTCTCTCTGTCTCTCTCTCTCTCTCTGTCTCTCTCTCTCTAATACACACACACACACACACACACACACACACACACACACACGCACGCACGCACGCACGCACACACGCGCACGCACACACAGAGACACACGTACGCACAGAGAGAGAGAGAGAGAGAGAGAGAGAGAGAGAGAGAGAGAGTCTCAAACGTCCCCGTCCCCATGCAAATCAGCTGATTCAATTTAATCACCACAACATCCACCACCAACAGGTCGCCCCCCCCCCCCCCCCCCCCGAGCGTCTTTCCCCCCCAAGGAACTGCTTACTCGTTAATATCTGCTCGCATTGCAGAGACGGTCAGCAGATAAAAGTGTGTGTGACATCAAACATGCCCCCAGGCCCCTTGTATTAATGGCCGAGGATGGCAGTGTGTCACCTCGTCTGCCGCCCAAACACGGTGATAGATACGCATTTCGTGGCACTCACAAACTATGCGGGGCCCCGGGAGTCGTAGGATTGCCGCAAGTCGCGTTGTTGGGATGATCCAGTGTAAGTCACGACCGCTCCGAAGTTAAAAGGTTAATTTAAAGGCCCAATTTTAAAGATTTTTTGTTAAAGGCTGACTGATCGTTCTGAGTTGTTTTGGTTGCGTCTAGCTTCCTACCACTTCCACACCTGCACAGTGACAGCGTTTCAAAGGCTGGTACTGAGCCAAAAGAAGGCCTCACGTGCACGTCGCGACGCAGATATCAAAGTCTGAAGGAGGGCTGGCGGCACGGTCAATCGCTGAGTAGGAGAGTTTGAAATTTCGCCGGTTCACACAACCTGCAGACGGCACTGTCTCGCATTTAGAGCTCTACCAATCATTAAGACAGACAATTCCGCAGCCGCGGCAACTTTTCAAAAAGAAAATTCTCCCTGTTTATCTTAAAAACGGCGTCTTTAAGAATTACCTGGAACGACCAAGAAGTACAGCTTGAACCACTCATCAACCTTGAACCACTCTCAATCTTGAACCACTCTCAACCTTGAACCACTCTCAATCTTGAACCACTCATCAACCTTGAACCACTCTCAACCTTGAACCACTCTCAACCTTGAACCACTCTCAACATTGAACCACTCTCAACCTTGAGCCACTCTCAACCTTGAACCACACTCAACCTTGAACCATTCTCAACATTGAACCACTCTCAACCTTGAGCCACTCTCAACCTTAAACCACTCTCAACCTTGAACCACTCTCAACCTTGAGCCACTCTCAACCCTGAACCACTCTCAACCTTGAACCACTCTCAACCTTAAACCACACTCAACCTTGAGCCATTCTCAACATTGAACCACTCTCAACCTTGAGCCACTCTCAACCTTGAGCCACTCTCAACCTTAAACCACTCTCAACCTTGAGCCACTCTCAACCTTGAGCCACTCTCAACCTTGAGCCACTCTCAACCTTGAACCACTCTCAACCTTGAGCCACTCTCAACCTTAGACCACTCTCAACCTTGAGCCACTCTCAACCTTAAACCACTCTCAACCTTGAACCACACTCAATCTTGAACCACTCTCAACCTTGAACCACTCTCAACCTTGAACCACTCTCAACCTTGAACCACTCTCAACCTTGCAACCATCACGCTTTGGAAGCTAAGAGTTTTATCAGTAAAATGCACACTAAACGGAACCACTGCCAGAATAATGAACCTAAAACCGTCTGCTCACCAGAACCACCACAGAGGACTGCTTGAAAAGACATTCAGCCGTGCAGCCATCAGGCTTGGATGGACGATAAAGTATTTCCTTACTAAACCCACGCCATCGTAAAGGAATCCAACACGGTTCGTATGACCAGTGCACTGCTTCGTGAGAAACACGCAGTTAACACGGTTAAAGAAAGAAAACAAATGCGATGACAGCGACCTTTGGAAAGATGGTATGTCGGACGTTGGATGAGTGAGTGGTGGTAGTGCGTCTAAGGTATGTGTTGCCGTCCGCGATGCCCTAACGTTTGGTGACAAAGAATATAGAACAGAAGACGAAATCTGCCCCAAGAATATTTTTTCAAGATATACTGCGTATATCAAAGACCTAAGACAGGATTACAATTTCTGTATTGCAAAAAATTCCCAGAGAGAGAGAGAGAGAGAGAGAGAGAGAGGAGAGAGAGAGAGAGACAGAGACAGAGAGAGAGGAGAGAGAGAGAGGAGAGAGAGAGAGAGAGACACACACACACACACACACATACACACACACACACACACACACACACACACACACACACACACAGAGCACCGCACGACACATTCAATTTGAATGCCTGTGATGTTGCGTACTTTAAATCTGTATCGTTGTTCCGGGTTCCCATGGGCAAAAGGCTTGACGAGAGTTAGGAGTGCTTGCGACACTTCAGGAAAAAAACAAAAAACAAAAAACAAAAAAAACACTGGCAGCCGATCAAAGCAACGCACCAGGAGGAGCACTGGGAGTGGGTAAAGTTAGACAAAACTCTCGGCAAAAGGGCCTAAGCGCCGTGGATCTGAATAGCACTTACACCCTTCTGCCATTCGACAGTAAAGTGTACATGCTCTCTGACGACACTTTCACTGGTGACCCGTCGAATTCTACACTGCACGACACTCAAACACCCACCCCTCGCCATTACCACACTGGGCCAACCCTGTTCCGGGTCCGTCGATAACTCTAGGCCCCTGCCACGACGGCCGAGTCGGGCTAACCGAGACCGAGCCGAACAAAGTGATACCTAAGAAGGAAAAGAAAAACAAAAACACTCAGCACAGTACATTCTCAGCCTGTTTCGAGATTATTGCCTGCCTGAGAATGTACTGTGCTGGTGAATGCGACAGTTTTCAACGCTTCTGTGCACACTGTGAAATAACACGGGGACCTCAAAGTTGTTCGCAACTGTCCACTTTCCTTGTCACCGAGTATTTTTGTTTTTTTCCTTCTCTGGTATCACTTAGCTCGGCCCGGTCTGGGTTAGCCTGACTTGGCCGTCGTCGTAGGGGCCTAGAGTTATCGACCGGACCCGGAACAGGGTTGAGACTGGGCTGGCTCTCGTCACATCACCGTGATGGTGCACCGGGCCAAACCACAGTGATTAGGACCTACCCAACAGCGTAATTTCACGCCAGGGGTTGGGCTAAAGTAGGGGATGAAATGACACCCGGCTGTCTCCGAACTGAAAGCTTAAAAAAAAAACCAAAAAACAAAAACCTTGAAGTGTCACGGAGGTACAATGCAGACAAGGCAAACGACAAGTGCCCAGAGGTGACGATGTACATTATGAGAGCTAAACGCGTTATGAATAACAAGTTCGTGTACGGTGTGTGATATTCTAGCACGGCGGGCTTACTTGACATAAATATTCTCATCAGCTATTGACAGACATGCAGTGCGCCCGATCAGAGAGAGAGAGAGAGAGAGAGAGAGGACTGTCACGAAAAACAAACATGCCTATCAACAGAAGTCTGTCCGACAGGCAGTCGGCGATTTGGTAGCGAATAACACGCACATGTGCCCAAAATGCACAACTGGCATGCGTTTTTCACACTTTTCTGTTATCCTCAGCCAATCCTCCTGAGAAACAAGGACTCAGCTAAGAATTTCCGCAATAGCGTAGCGGATAATACAGTCCTGAGAAGAACGCACCTATCTCGCCCCGATTTTTAAACGGCTGTTATACAGACCTTGGAACGAACTTGAAAGCGAAAAATCTACCTCAACCCTGAGGAAACTTTTCTTTTCCCTAACCCAGGCTGTGCAGCAGAGGGCACGTCATTTTTCGGGTTCATCCCAAGATTGTATAGATTGTATGTGTACATGTGTATGTAATGTACGTGATAGGACCGACCGAGGACGTTCCCTCAAGGCCAATAATGTGCCCATGAGCTATCGGCAACCACGGTGCATATCCCCATCTCCTATTCCAAGCTTAAAGCGGTGACGCAGCTCACGGGTGGGCCGTCGGGTATTATTGATTTCTTGGTCATCCTTTGTCACGGAACCCACACCCGTATAACAATGAACGGATACACCCTCGTCGTGCATGCACGGGAAAGGCAAACACAAGGCCGAAATGGTAATAGTGAAAAACGAGCGTAATTTATACGACAAATGCGACGCGGCGCCTGCCAGGCAGTAACCGCGTTGTATCGCGTGCCAGGCGTGTAATATGACGCGATAACAGCAGCCAGAGAACAGGAGGGACAGGATCGATGAAGTGAAAGGTGAAAGAGTGTGGGGGAATGGGGAAACAACGGCCTACGACCTGTAGTTATTTACGCGTGATGTTTCTAACCCTCTTCCGCGTCACCAAATATGTGCCAGAACTGGACAGCATTATGCTCAGTTAAAAAAAAAGTTCGCACCCTTGGGCCGCATTGGGTGAACTACACCAACGCAGCCACGCTCGTTTCGTAGAGTTCGCTTGCTCAGATCGGGTTTTTTTTTTTTACTACTTTATTATCCATTTGGGGAAATTCGGGCTGCTTCCCTCGGGGGGGGGGGGGGGGGGGGGGAGAGGGGGGGGGAAGGGGTCGCCGCGGTGCAGCGCCACCCAATACCTATCCTATATTTTTTTCACATTTTTGCTGGGAAGGGGGGGGGGGGGGAGGAAGCCGTATAACCCGGAGAGAAACCCCCAATGAGCAGCCCCGCAGCCAGGAAAAACCGGTATCACATATCACATGCTCGACCTGGGCTCGAACCCACGCTTCATCGCCATGACACTGGTGACGGTCGTTCAGTAGTGCAGCGGCTAAATCCGACGCGCTTCCTACTAGACCACAGCTCACCCCGTTAGGGTTAGGTTTGGGTTTAGGGTTACCTTGTGGTAATGGTGCAATCGCTCTCTTGTTAGACGGTCGTGGTGCATTGACAGCAGGTGCAAATGGCACAACGAGGAGAACTACACCAACGCAGGCTTAGTTAGGTGTAAGCACAAATTGTCATTGTCGCACACCACACTCTTCCTTCGGCGACAAAATGCTTGCGTCTGTATGACAACACACTGCTCCTGTTTTGTTCTACTTGTTCTTGTTGAGTGCGACGAGCAGATGGATATGTTCGTAGGACATATAATTTGATATGATCCAATAGCAATAACATCTCTCTCTCTCTCTCAGCTGGCAATACATACATGTACATAGCTGTTTTCTGTCTGACTACAGTATGTACAGTATGTACAGTATGTACAGCGCTGAACCGGACAATGTAACAATCGTTACATTCTGCAAGATGATTTCTCTTTTGCAGGTGCATTGACCGGACATTCTACTGTGAAGAGGATACGATTCCAGATGTGCTGTGGGTCAAGGGCCTGAACAATAAACAATCTCTCTCTCTCGGTTGGTTTGTTAGTTGGTTTGTTTGTTTTTGAGTACACATAGAATCTCTCTCTCTCTCCCCCCCCCCTCCTGTAGTGTTTATTTATCAGAGTTTAGGATTGATTTACTTAGTCTGCCATTGCAACACCGTCACACTGTATCACCCTGAGCTTTGCTTGTTTATGCTCATTAACAGTTCATTTATACAACCCGTACTACAGTCAACTTGTTTAATAAACCACTCTCTCTCTCTGACGAAGCTTTTGGACACGTACTTATGCATGTATTTGTTTCCTTGTTTTGGATTTCATGTACTGAGAGTGTCAACATTCCGGACAACCAAACAATGAGGAAGGATATGGTTGCTTCATCAGCATGTATATTCAACAATGGCGGAAATGACACTTCAAGAGGCACTAATTCTGGTGAATTATCACGATTACCAGTGACCTTGAACCGGAGCCTGCCTCTTAATATTTATGCCGACTCACAGTTATTGGCTCAGCGTGTGTTCCGGGCTTTGTTACGGAAGCAGTGACTAATGGCAATGCACTACGCCCTGTGAATAAAAACAAATCACCATACGTGCACCAGTTAGTGCTGAAACGCACAGCCATCAATTTCATCCATACAAAAAAGTACACGTTGACTGAATCAAAAAGAAATAAAATTAACAAAATAGATTCACAATTCAACGTGACTGACAATTAAGAAAAGAAAAAGGTGACTGATTTCATCGATAATGATTGTTAAAACGCACACTCGTCCCCTCCAAAACTGACTGTTAGAACTGGTTTAACCGTACCTGAACAAGCCAGACTAGCACTTTGTAAACATGTTTACATCCACGGTTTGTGAACATGATATGTACAAACTACCTGCATGACGCATAGATGGTGTCAAGTGGCGTTTGAGTCAGAGACCCGAAACACACCCCAGACAATGAACCACAGCCCGTGCCCCCTTCTCCTCCTCCCCCCCCCCCACTCCCCCTTCCATCTATAATCTCCTATCACTTCGGTTGCCCGCTAAAATCCCCCCCCCCCCCCCCCCCCGCCTGACGATCGGCTTTGTTGCTGGCACGTGGCATGATTTGCCAGATTCATCATTTTCCGTAGACTGTACATGACTTCTGAGACTGAAGAGCGCCGTAGCCTCGTTGAGAAGGATTCGGCCAGAGTGCATGCGCTTTGGTCGAACAGATCGATAACACTGGGCAGTGACTCAGTGACTCAGAGACAGCGAGAGAGAGAGAGAGAGAGAGAGAGAGAGAGAGATGGGGGGGGGGGGGGGGCACTGAGGGGCTGTGGCGGATCATGGAGGGTGAGTTGCTTTCTTATCTTGGCAACTGACTCAGTAGGCCTTTTCCATCCCGCTTTGGGATGACCAGTGACACATCCTGTGTCAGCAAGAACAGCCCAAACAGGACTACGAACACAGTAGCGAGTTCATCCCACCGTACTGTTCCGCCAATACCGTCGCCCCTATTTACCAACACACGACTATCAGATCCGTCCTGTAAATTTGAATTGTAAATGATATCTGTCAACCTCGTTGTAGTCCACGAGCAACAGCCTGCCGGTTCCAGCAAATCGAGTTTCCTACGAGTGAGTCACAAGCTCGGAAAAAGTGGGCGATTCCACAGTCACACAGCACCAGATCGTCAGGATCTAAAGGAACAATTTAGACGTTCAAGAAATGGACCGTAATACACGGGTAACGGATCGTTTCAGACATCCGACATCCAGGGTGGTAGTTATGCACAATTTTGGTCAAGTCAACCACAAACGTACCATGTCAAACACGGTACTGATTTATCTCAGAACTCAGAATTCAGGGAATAAAATGGTCCACGATCCAAAAAGAAGAAAAATGTGCAGCATTTCGTGATAAAGTATTATCATATGCCGGTGGATGTCCGGGGTCATGCACCCCCCCCCCCTCCTTTTTATTTAAAATGAGACTAAATCTGTGCAGTTTGGTGCATTTTGGTGTGACTTTAAGAGCTTAAGAGGTGGAAACAGGTTTTTTTTTTTATATAATTAGACCAAATCTGTGCAACTTGAATTTGATGCATTTTGGTGTGATAGTAAGAACTTTACAGGAGCTAACACTTTTTGTGGGATTTTAAAAAAAAGAATTACACTAAACTGTGTGCATTCTGGGCATGATTTCAGTGCTCCTGAAGAGAAAACACTTTTTTAGGGGGGGGGGGGGGGAAACTGATTTAGCCAAAACGGAAATCCTCCAAAGAAGCCTGTTACACACAAATCTGTTCAACCAATACACGATTGTAGTTCACTTGAAATGGTCACTGGCGTGATGTTTCGGCGACAGGACACGACCATCGCATCCTGACCGTTTTTGCAGAATAATAACGGCTTTCTCAGGGGCTCATATAGTTTTTCGTCGCCTGCGGGGAGCCGGGGTGGCCGAATGGTAGAGCGCTGGACTTTTAATGCTCGGGTCGTGAGTTCGTATCCCGGCTGGAGCCAAATATTTGTGCTGGCTTTTTGATCGTTGCCCCGTCTTTGATATCACCCGTATGTGGTGGAAAAGGACGTTAAACCCCTAAACACCACACCCTTTTCGTCGCCTGCCATGTTGGCCAAACCAAGCTTTACTATACATTGTTTACTTGCACAAAAATCCTTGTTTTCACTCGTGATTTGTAACAGGCAATGAATGAGGTTTGACAAAGCTTTTCAAGCTGTTCCACCAAGTAATCTGACCCGATCAACTCCGGCAATCTCCCCCCCCCCCCCCCCCCACACACACACAAATATTCTGACTGCCGACCGAAAACACGACCGCAACAGAAGCAAACAATGAAGCATGAGAACCAAAGGATGACGTTCCTGCAATCAGGAAATGACATAGGAATATTCGCCTTGCTCTGTATGCATGTGTGACAGCCACAATCTGATAAGAAAATATGAGGGGGCGCCACTGTCCCGTCATGCATATTCATCACCGTCTATTCAGTTAGGGGGCGTCACATCACGCTTCCCGGAAACGCAGCGGACGATTGAATTATCAGCGCAATGGATGCGCTGGTTTGGCTTTACGTGATGAATGTCTGGAAAAGGGTGTTGTAAAAGAGCGGCAACAAACATCAACTGATCGATTGTTTTCGTGTGTGTGTGTGTGTGTGTGTGTGTGTGTGTGTGTGTGTGT